>JABXWE010018946.1:0-44225 GCA_014611495.1 Limonius californicus
TTGAACCAACGCATAATGATGTTTCATTATTTAAAAGGTAATATTAACTCATGAGTTCTGTTATCAACAATACCAGATTCCTCAAACAATAAATTATGGTCATCGAGAAAAAGTTCGTTCAGAGAGTCCAGATTTGCAAAGGTATTTTTACCAAAACCTTGGACATCGTTTCCAAACATGTATAAGGTTTTTAAACTGTTTCCCTTCTTAAAAACGTTGAAAGCTTTGTCGCTGATGTACATTAAATTATTCAGTTGCAAATATAGAGCATTTAATTTGTTTAGACCTTCAAACGTTGATGAAAACAAATATTCAAATTTATTCTGGTGCAAATCAAGCTTTTTCAATTTTGGAGTGTCTTCGAACAGCCCATCAGGTAAATGCTGGAGTACATTGTAACTTAAGTTTAGATTTGTAAGGGAAGACAGGCCTGCAAGCGCATGCACTTCTATGAGATTGATTTCATTGTTGTTTACTCTTAAATCTTCCAGTCTGCCCATAGCCTTGAACTTATTTTTTCTTAAATAACGTATTCTATCCTGTTGTAGTGACAAATAAATAAGCGATGAAAGTCCTGGTTTGTTTTGAAAGGCCTCAAACTCAAACTCCGTGTTGTACATATAATCGAGGTCCAACTCCAGCGCTACAACGGAACTAAGATTATTAAATACGTTGAATGGAAAAAAATGATCGCAGCTACTATCAGTAATGCACAGTTTTTTTAATGAATTCATTTTAGGGAACACCTTGCCTTCGACTTTTTCTACCCAACGGCGTTGTATAATAAGTACCTCTAAATTAGAAAATCTTTAAACAATGACGTGGAAAAGATGATAACAGTATCAGAAATGTTTAACACTTTCATATTTTTCAGGTCTTCAAAAATCTCTGGATTTAAGTAGTGAATAAAATTGCCGTATATTATTAATTCCCTTGTGTCCGAAGAGCATTCTCTAACAGCATCACTCAATTCTTCCATGTCGTTATATCCGGCGCAGCAAACTACGTGCGGGGAAGTAACTTCACATATTTGGGTATTTACAAATAATTGAAATGCAAGAAAAACAAGTCACTGCAATAAATATGTGTTGTACTAAAACCACAAAGATTAGGTTTCATTATTCTACCTAGAATTTAAAACTTGTAACGAATTCTGCGCCTATTTGTATGCAACCTTATTCACCTACTTAGAATACATAAATAATTGTCGGATCCTATAAATTTCGAGTTAATATTTCCGTCACTGTGGGCAGCACGAAATGCATTTCCGGAATGAAAAGGAAGGGGGGATTTTTGGGAACGATTTCCGGATTCTGTTTTCGAATGGTGGTTCTTAACGAGTGCATGTGCGTGTGATCTAATTAAGTCAAATACGACTTGGAAAGTAATTTTCCGATGGAAGTTCACTACGCAAGCGAGAGAGTTAGTTTTCCATGATAGGGAAAAAACTACTATTACTGGTAATTCTTGTTATAACAAAAGTAACAGTCTCCTCTTAAATCTCTAGACCTTATTTCTAATTTCAAATGAATTAATTAGACAAATCCGTGCCACTGGGAAAGTTCAATATTAATATTCCGATGCAGTAGAAAATTCTATATTCACCAAGCTGGCCCGTTAGATAAGCTGACAAGTGCGAAGTTACCTTGAGCAGTTTAACAAATCAAGACACGCTCGTCTGGGTCATTGTATGTGTTCGCCGCGATAGCCGCTATCTCACAAACAAAAGGGAAGTGACTTTGAATTTTGTTGTTGTCTATTGTTGAAATTTTTTGTATTGACTGTAATTGTATTTAATTAGTATTGATCATTGTTTGGGTTTTATTCAAATTTTGAGAATAGCCTGGGAGTTTATTTAAATATTAAGTAATATTGTATTCAGTTAATTTTATGTGGGATCAGTTTTACGTACACAATATATATGTAGGGTGCGTCATAAGAAGGGGAATTATATTGCGTTCTCGGAGTTTTGATGTTAAATAATTTATATAAGTCTGTTGAGTTACGCATTATTCTGACGGAGACTTCTATCATCGACTAGTGCGCTGTATTAATATTTATTTACGTTCTGGGGAGCGCAATAATGTACTCCACATTACTTAGGTTTCACCCAATTCATTTATTTATTTGAGTATTATTTTTTTATGTGAACGTAAAATTGGGACTTATGAGCTCTTAGTGTAAGCAACATTTATAATTATGGAGTTGATTCTTTTACGTCTTACATTAAATAAAATTTTGGTTGCAATTGGTCTTTTACTATTGTGTTATAATAAAGCTATAATTCCATTTGAGGAACTACTGGAAAGTAAGGTAGGTGGTTAATTATTCTGAAGGACCGACTTCCGTAAATTTCCATCTAGGACATCGTTAGTGAATTTTTTAAAGTCGGTGGCGCCTTTGCTTAACTAGTCGAACTCTAATTAGGTCCAAATTTTATTGTATGTTGAACCCGCCCGTCTCCGAGTGGGTTTTCCGGGACGCTAACGTGTGTCAAATTTTGTTAACTTCTTACCAGATCAGAGGCGTAGTGGGGAGGACGATTTTTCACCTCAACCAATATTTTGTATGGATAAAAGAAACAAAGGCGTGACAAACTGTCTCACCATATTTACAAGAAGTACCTACTTGCGATAAATTTTTATCATCAACAGGTTATAGAATATTAATTCAATACAATTTTGTCCACGCTTATCTGAAAATATTTAAGTGCTTCAGTTGTTGTCAGGTAATTATAATGTAAATGTTTATGTAACAACCTAATGCATTAAAATTGTTGAGCTGGCTAAGTGTTTAATTTAGAATATTTGTTGCACACATTATTGAGTATTAAAAAATATCTAATTAAGGGGTTTTCTGTGTACATTTTTATATCTTTCTCACATTCTCTCATGTTAGATCTTGGGGTCACTAGATCGAATTCTTGGAGTACTTCATTCCGTTAGTTTTAGTCCTTGTAGGTGCCTGTAAGCTTTGGAAAATCTACAGCGAGAGCGAGCTGGAATTTTACAAACTGCGTGGCGCGTATTGCGCGTCTAATAATGCACCCCTATCGAGTGCAGTACTCAATAAGGGTGAATTTTTAGATGTTTTTTCTATAACACAGCGGTATAAAATATGCACTACTCGGTCTGTTCAGAAATAAACTTCAGGATGAATTCTAATGTATTTCACTGGATATTCGATCACTGATAATGCCGTTTTCCAAACGGAACGTGTTGATATCGTTCAAATAATTTTGCAACTTTTGGGAACTACACCCAGCATTATCAGGTAAGACACGACCTGTAGCTTGTTTGCCTGTACAAGCATTTGCTCTAGAAGTTTGAACAATATTTGTTCGTAGGCCCTGCCTGCCTGAACAGTGATCTATTCATTCTGAAGATGTAAGTTTGCGAAACGTAAGTTTGTAGGGGTTCACAAACAGCTAACAGGCGTAAACCGATTAAATATTATTGTCCTGGCAAACAAAATACATTAAGATCAAATCCTTGTCCGCCCCGAGGTTTGAATAATCTAAGCACATGGCCCTGTTTAGGCAGGCAGGGCCTACGAACAAGTATTGCCCAAACTTCCAGAGCAAATGGTTGTAAAGGCAGATAAGCTACAGGTTGGTCCTTACCTGATAATGCTGGGTGTAGTTCCCAAATGACGACGCGGTCTAAGCCGAAAGTAAATTGTAATATTGAAAGTTCGAGAAACCGCGAAAGCCTCAAAGAATTCATTCTTACTGTCATTTTTACAAGCCTGTCTGTTTTAATTGTTGCTTATCGAAATGATAAGCGCTGCAATTGGCGAATTAATTTCAAACTTTTAAACGATCTAGGTTTGATACAAGATATCACAAATATCGCGAAGGAAGTTTATATTTACATAAATATGATTTCGTTAGCAACGATTTTCTTCATTCTTCAAAAATCATAAGCCCAACACTGCATATTATATATTACAATTTTGAAACTTTTCATTTATTACTGAACATTGTTACTTTTTATTTATTGTTTCCAGTAACTCCATTACATTTTACCAAAATTATTGGCTGGAAGGCAACCCTAGGGATGCTTCACCGTTAATAAGCAAAATACTCATTGAAAACTAATATTATTCAAGCCTTTCACCCACCTTTGCACGTCTAAATAATTCCATTTCGCTGCGGTTACATTTTCTTCCTTTCCAGCCCAAACTTGAGGCACGGTGGCTTGTAATGACCTGCTGAAGATGAACGTCAGAGTCCACGGTTTCTTCCAAGGACACCTTCATTCAAAATAATATAAGTAAAGTGGTTAAGTAAACCAAGCCTAAAATGTTAAAGTGTAAAACAAGTGTTAAAACTTAAAATTAAGAAGTTACTAGATCTAAGGTTTTTTCGTTGTCATAGTTAGATATTTTTTGGTAGTCGTTTTAGTTCACGTTGTACTGATGTTATACACAGAAGATAAGTTCACGTTGTACTTATGACATACACAGGTGTGCTTAAGTAGGTTAAGGTTATGTCAATGAAACAAATAATAAGTTGTATTTGTGTGTAACCTCTAAAAAAACGGTTTAATAATAAATAGAAATAAACAAACTTCAATAAAAACTTAATTCAATAAGTTATTGAATAAATTCAATATAAAATACTTATTAATAGGAAGCTTCGACTCCACTCTGTCCGCCAGAAAGAAATGCGACTCCGGGCAAGGCTGCAGGTACGGTATGGCTTAGAGCCGTTAGAATATCGATGCCAACTTCTTCCAGCTTGTATTTAGTTGGGCATAGTCGACCCGGTGCTACCATGCTGGATTTTAATAGCGTTCCTTAAATACATGGTTGTTGTGAGTTGAGAATTGGTGCATTGAAAATAGACCAGCAATGCGCATAACCAAGAGCGCCAGGAAGCATAGGAAAGCGGTTAACATGGCTATCCATGGCAAGTTTAAGTTTTGGAATGTAACCAACTCAAACTCCGCCATAGCCGGTCACAAGCCCGATTGAGAAAGGAGGAGGGACATATGCAAAGCAGGCTGGCAACCTACTTGTATATGTATCCAAGTAAAGAAAAAACGAAGCAGTTATACCGTTTCCTTGGAACACATTCACGACCCTCATTAGAAAATGCAGTATTATTTTAGAAAACTACAATTAAATCTACTTGGACGTATGGTGTTCAACTGTTGGCAACCATCAAACACAAAATGCTGGAAAGTTTCCAGTTCAAAATGTCGAGGATTATGTCCAACGCCCCTTGGTATAGAATTAATCAGACTCACCATGCGGACCTACATATCAGAGCTGTTCCGAGTACAAGTAAAAAGTATTCAAGTACTGAGTACGAGTACTCTGTACCAAATGTACTCGAGTACTGAATACAAGTACTCATGGTATGTACTTAAATACATTTTACTGAGTACAGAGTACAAGTACATGTGTATGAAATTTAAAAAAAAAACAGGAAAAAGTATTCAAAATTCGCAGGTTACGCATATACATATGCATATTTCAAAAAATGAAAATTGAAGAACATTTTGTCAAATTGATTGAAAAATATCATTACTGTATGCAGATTTCAATGCTAGATCGTTCTATTCTATTTTCAGCTTTTTTTTCACTTTATTTTTGTCCAAATAGTATTCGCAGGCACAAAATCAAACTAAACTTATCACTTGTATTAGATTTTATTCAGTCACAAAATGTAGGTCTCAATATTCCTTTTTCCAAAAATAATACATCTTATTTTAAAGATACATACCTATACCCTATATTATATCAGCTTTTACAATTATTGATTTTTAAGGACATTGATTATTTTTCAACAGCAAACTGGTCACAAACAGGAGCCGGAAAAATATCCGTACGCAAAAAATAAAACAAATTCTTTTTAAAACATAAATGTTACGTTACAGCAAAAAAAGGCTAAAAATGTCATTTAATTGAAATACCGCTATTTTAATAATAATAATAATCTTTATTTGTGTGTCCCAAGAAACATATACAGGTATGTTTATATAGAGATACATTAACTAGGTACCTAATTTAAATCACAAAATAATAAGAAATACTAATACAAATGAAATAATATTGTTAATAAAAAGCTGTTTATTAAAAAAAATATTTAAACATTAAATTTAAAGATTTATTTTGTTGGCTTTTAAAATAACTAACTTTTCAAAATTTTCATCAGTTAGGGAGTGTCGACGTGGTGTGTTTACCATCGTTGCGAATGAAAATAAGCGTTCCACTGGAGCAGACGATGGTAAACACGTATTATATCGTTTGAACAGTTTTTTCATATTTGGATATTCTTCGAGAACTGTTATGTTCGTCCTCTTGTCATCCAAATAGTGAAGAAGTTCCAGTTCAAGTTTTGATTTTTTTTTTATCAAGAAATTGGGTTTGTTTTTTATTTTGGTACATATTGTTCTGGTTCGGGTTGTTACTAGTCGCTGGTACTGGCGTCGCACACTGATTGTGTTCATCGAAATCAAAATAGCCATCAAAATCGTCATCTTTTATTTCACTGTCCCCAGAGTCTCCCGTGTCCGAATTCTCAAGCTCCAAATCCAGCATTTGGTTTCCAGATAAAATAATTATTTGTTTTATGGAATCAGTTGTCATTGCATTGGTGTCACCGTATAGATTCTTTAGGGGATTGAACCAACGAAGCTTAAATTTAGGAATCGTTACAGCAGCTATTATCGCTTCTTCCGATTCTAAACGGAAAAAAATGGAAAACCGTTCTTGTAGGCCCTTTACACAAGCATCTAAAATTAAATGTGCAGTAAAGTTTCTCGAATCTTGAAGTTCAGTTTTCAGTTTTTTCCATTTTACCAACAGAGAAATCAGGGTTGGAAGTAAGAAGCCATAGTAGGTATTCTTTTCACCTTGTAGTATATCTATAGCTGCCGCTAAAGGTCTCATTATTCGACAATAATCTTCCAACAACTTTAACTCAGTTTCCTTGAAATTCGGAAGACCCAGTCTGAGATTAAGAGAAATCAATTTAGGTCTTGTGTTTTCACTCAAAATTTTAGAAATAGAGTCGAAATATGAGTTCCATCGTGTTATACCTGGAGAAGTTAAAGTATGGCCCAAAATTTCTACTATAATTTCTGAAGTCCCTGGTCTACCCGCCTTTATCCACAGCTGACGACATTTGTTTATAGCAGCCGTATATTTACTGCGCACTGCTACATTTGAAGAAATAGCTTTAGTACAGTCAGATGTTGCAATTAAATTTAAGGTATGACTGGCACAACGAAAATGCTTCGGTAACTTGATCAAAGATTCTGTTTCTGGGGATTCAATGTCTGGAATATTTAAAAATTCAATATCGTTATCAGTAGCTCCGTCAACATCAAAACTATCAGATTCTTCTTCTTCATCGCTTTCATTAAATGATAAGTTTTCTTCCAATTCAGAATTGGCTCGAGCACAGTCTTCTTCAAGCGTATATTCTTTGAAAGCCTTTACAAAGTTGCTTCCGTTATCCGAAATGGCTGCAATGATTTGATTGGTCTTTATTCCATATTTGACAAATATGCAGTCTAACATTTCTGCTATGTTTTTATAATTATGGGTCCCGCGAAATCTTTGACATGCAAGGGCAATAGACACACGTTGAAAATCGTCATTTAGCCAATGTAGTGTCACTCCTATAAAGCTTCGTCGTTTGGATGACCATATGTCAACAGTTGAACAAACATAATTTTGCTTGCTAATTTGAAGTTTCAGGTCTTCCTGGTGAGCTTTAAATATTTTGTGAATAGTATTCATTGCGGATTTACGACCCATTACTTTAAGATCAAATCCATCAAATATGGCTTTAAAACTGGGATGGTCAATAATGGACACAGCAGAAACAGTATTTATAACGAACCCAATTATCCTCTTATTAAACTGACTTTGCGTTATACTAGTTTTAAATTTTGCCGATGATAATTTTGTTTGTCGTAATGTGTTTATTGGAGGCGATGAGGAGTTTTGTAAAGACTGCACTTGTGAGTCTTGAGACTGCTTTTGTTTTTGCTTCTGCTTTTCTTCTTTGTACTTGGTGTATGTAGCAAACTCAGCTAAATGAACCCTTTTTAAGTGTTTGACATAATTGGTCGTTGTCTCAGCAGATCCTTTAATTAACTTTTGTTGAGGAGAACATAATTGACATAAAGCCTCTACATGGTTCTTGCCGTTACATTTAACAACTTTGAAAAATTTTCCATCCAAAATGGCACTTCTAGCAAACTTTTCTTCGAATTCAGGATCTATTCTTGCTGAACAAGTGGTAGAAGTTGTGTTGGAACTTAAGGTTTTCTTTTTCATGTGCGAGCCCCCTTTGTATGAACTAGAGGAAGAAGGTTCGTTAGAATTCGAGCTCTTTTCCTTAGACATAATTTGAAAATACTGTGTAAGCTTCCTTTTTTTATTGGTTGAATGATTGTCATTTTCCTCACCGGGAATGTATTCTGGATCATCATCAGAGAGGTTTTCAAACAGATTTTCTACCTCCATACTGTCACATGCCGTTGATATGTTCATGGCAATTTTTTAATAATGTGTCTGTGGAGGTGGACAAAAGAATAAAATATTAAAAATCAGTTATTGTAATATGAACAAACCTAATTAATTTTCTAAAATATGGCCCCCGAGCTTCTCAATTTAAGTACATACGTGTATATCACTACTGAATTCATTGTTATTAAAACAAAATAAGAATGAAAATTCAAAACTGAATCGACAGTGAATTAACATTTAAAATAGACGTTTTAAATTTGGGCCCCCTATATCCCAATATAATATAATACGTTTCATGTATACAGTAGATATTGTGTTGTGCGTGGAAAATTAAAATTATAAGTTGTATGCAACATTCTATATATAATATAATACACAAAAACAAGACTAAAGCATATACGCTTCAGCCTTCGAAGAGGACGGTTGGTAAGTCTAGTGTGAATTGTTGCGAATGTACTAATGTTTAATGTATGTATGTGTATAGGCAAAATACAAGCGAGAAATAAGACTTGGCGTAGACATTTGTGCGGTGCGAAATGCAGCGTGTATGTTGTTGGTAGACTAAAAGCGTGTAGGTAACTATGTATAGGTAATATACAATATTAATCTTAAGGTAATATTAATTATTATTACATACGTACCTTATTATTCTTCACACAATTTGCACTCTTCACCAAGTCAAGATTGCAACTAACTGAGCGGAAACTCAAGCTGCCGATTTAGCAAGTCTCGACATGCGAACGTGCATAAAAAGTAATTTCTGCAATTCTGCATAATAGAAATGTTCTCGAATACAGGTAAAAGTACTCGAGTACAATAATGTACTTTGAGTACAGTGTTGAGTACGAGTACAAGTTCATTAAAAAAAAAGTATTCGTGGACTGAGTACCGAGTACCCTAAAAGTACTTGAGTACGGGCCATTGAGTACTTGTACTCGAATACCGCACAGCATTGCTACATATCCATTACAGAAGAAATACGTAATTTAGCCAAAAAATATCCAAAAAGCTATCAAGACATGAGAACACCCCTAACATCTAATAACTCTCAGAAGAGCCACAAGAAATCAGAAGATTGAAAAGAAAATGGCCCAAGGATCTGATCGAATCAGATTAAGACGACCGAGGTGATGATGACAAATAATAGAGTGCAAGGAAAGACCGAAGACAACAACAATAAGAATTGCTGAAGAAAGCGGAAAAGGCTGTAAGATTGAATGATATGAAGGTATTATATTACATACTACGAAATATGGCAGGAAAAGCAGGTTTGCCAACAATGCATGTAAAAGAGAGGGATGGTAAGGTACACCAGAGAACAGTCGATAGCATAGCTGGATAGAATACTGTATGGAAATGTATACAAAATAAGACAAGAACGGTGACGGTATTAAAGTTATCGACGATGATGATGCGAAATTTGATGGGCTGAATCTGAATAATGGAGTAATTTCAACAACAGAAATAGAGAAGGCAATAAAAAAACTGAAAAATAATTATGCTGCGGGTACCGACAATATCATTGGGGAGTTGGTCAAGGCGGCAGTGGAAACAAGTGTTAAAATGCTTCAATGTTTACTAAACAAGATATGGACTGCAGGACTTTTAACCAGCCAAATGTTGATGGTCATCCTGTATAACAAATACTTCAACGAAAGGCAACTGTATTGTTATTATTACATATTTAGTAAATTAAGATTCAAGCTACAGAAGTTTTAATTCCGCTTTATTTGGTCTGTGAACTGTTTTAACCGAGTTGACACCGCCTTAGCATCAATAGTTGGTAAACTATTCTTTGATTCATCTTGTATAAGGATGGAAAGTAGTTCAAATGACATAAATACTTCTTAAGTTGCTTAACTTGGAGGAATATTTTGACAGACCTCCGAATTGTTCTAAATAACAAAGAGTTGTTAAAAAAGTATTTGACTAATACTAATAATATCTTTAGTATTACACATTTCTACTATAAAGGTGAGATATATTCCTATATTTATACAATTACATTTTAGTACTTCTGAATTGTTTACTACAGCAGAACGTGTGTGTATATCGACATGGATAGCTTATCTGATATGAATGAAGATGTTAAACCCGATGTTACCAGTGTGACTTCGTTACCAAACCTTACAGAATCTACGTGCGATATATGCCATCAAACCAAAATCAACGAAGAATTACCTCAGTGTGAGTTGGAAACGAACGTTAAATTTATGGTTATGGTCTAACTTAATTTTAATCTTATTTTTGAATATGGTCGTGAACAGTTTATATGTACATGGGGATAAGCCGATTGGTCTGTAATTCTGTGTGAGTTTCTTTTTTCTCTTCTTAAATAGCAAAATTATTTATTGATTTTTTCACTTCTCTTAGGGTTTCGTTGAACAATATTCTTATGAGTTGGAGCATTTCCGGTGTTGCATTTTTAATCTGTTTATTAGTTATACCATCACCTCCTAGAGTCCCGTCCTTCTTAGATTTGTTTATGGCTAATTTTAGTTCTTGTATTACTGACCATTTATTGTTCATCACTTCATCATCTTCTATTCCCTCTATCTTGTTATTACCATTTTTAATGTAAGTCATTCAGTTTCAGCCATTGTTTCTCTTTTCGTTTGTTTGGTCGACCTTGTTTCTCCTGTTATAATTTGTATTTTTTGCTTTTACCCTTTTGTACTGTCCTTTCATATTTCTTGTTTAGTTAATTTGTTTACTTCGCAGCATTCGATTCTATTTAATATTCCCGAACTCTTCTTCAGCTCTGCTTGTTCTTTTATTGCCTTTTCCGTTGCGGTTTTCCTGTACTTTTTTTTCTTTTATTATTTGTATATCTTCTGTCTTGAAGTTGTTTGAAGATTTTCTGTGTATTTAACTGGATTTATTTCTTTGCCTTTCTAAACGTTTGTAGTTTTTTGTCCATTTTTATGGTTATCAGAGATCGTACCATTCTGTATTGTATATTTATTTCTTTGTTGTTGCTAAGAATATAGTCAATTACGTTTTATATATTCCCTTTGGCGATTTTCATGTTCATCTCTTTCCACTTTGTCTTTTATTTTATAGCAAAATTAATTAGGGCCTTTCCCGGTTTGATTCTAGATCCATATTGATATAGACCTGTTACGGTCCCGTCACCTCTTTCTTTTTGTCCTATTTTGCTGATGTAACCTCCCATTACTAGAATATAATTTGACATTATTGGTTCTCTATCTATTAGCTCCTCTAAATCTTTGTAGAACTTTTCTGTATCGTCCTCTATAGCCGAAGATATTGCTGCGTAAACTTAGATTATGGATTGTCTTGTTTTAACTATTTTTAGTCTTCCTGTTGCTACTCTGTCTGAATGGCTGTAAAACTATTCTATCATCTCCTTTTTCTCCTTATACAGGGTTGTTCATTAGTGCATTATTGGCATGAATAAAATCATTTGAAAGTTTTTCTTTCAGTAATATATTAAGGCCCGGATTTCTAGGCATTTGCCTATTGTGATACAGTGCAGGCTCCAAAATAATTTTTATACCAAAATCCATTTCACACCTTGGCGATCATTTTAAACCGTATTTTATTATACCTAAAACGCCTGTTTCGCACTTTTAGTGCCTATTTTCGACATTAGTACCTAAACGGCTTATTTTACATAATTTCAGCCTATAATTTGTCTATTTCATCAATTTTCTATCACAAAATTTGTTTAAAAAATCTGCAAATTCGTTAATTTTGTTTCCAAGCAAATTTTCTGTGTACTTGTCACAGGTATTGCTTCTTGGCATTGTCCTGAACAGGTAGCTAACGAAAGGACAAGCTGTGGCTCTTATTTCAAAGGCTTATTTATTTAACCTCTTTATTGTGTACAGCTCACATTTTCCCTTGTTTGGGTTTTTTCTGCAAATTCCCCAAGTTTACGGGAAATTCCTAGAGAAGTGCATGAAACTGCTTACGGCATTTAAAAGCAGTTGCGCTATTACAGTGGTAACAAGTAGACGTATAAAGGTAGATATCAAAATGCCTGAAGAAAGAGTGAGTTTAAATTGCACTTTACGTCGATTAGTGGAAGGTAGTGAGTGTTTTACTACCGACTGCAAAGTAATTTATTGTCAAAACGAAGGTGGACGAAGGAGGTATGTTTTTATAAAGTTTATCCCTATGAAATGTTACATAATTTCACATTTCTAAATAGGTGAAATGCTCAAAAAAGTATCGTTCGGATCAGCATATAAAGACCGCGCTACATAAATCGAACAGCAATAAAAATCGAAATAGTGTTCAGACCTTTTTAAACCAAAGTAGTTTCAATCCAGAAGTCGGTACCTTTTCACTTGATCTGTGCCAAGCGCTATTAGCTGCCAATATACCTTGGTATAAATTGGAATGCAACAAGTTTCGCGAATTTCGCGAAAAATATACAAAAAATCATATACCTCACGAATTCACACTGCGAAAAAACTATCTAGATGTATACTACAAACAAAAAATCGATTTTATTCGGCGGAAATAGATACTATAGTAATATTTGGGCTGCTGTGGATGAAACTACAGACGCGAATGGGCGGGCAATTGCAAATATGGTAGTGGAAAAATTTGATTCAAATGAACCTGGTTCATCACATTTGCTTTGCAGTAAACCCCTGGAGAGAACAAACAACAAAACAATGTCTCGTTTCATTAACGGTTGTTTTGGGTTCTTTGGCCCGAAGGAGAAAGTGATGGAAAAGTAAGATTGGTTTTGATAGACGTGTTGCCTATATCTTAAAAAGTGGAAGGAATATGAATGTTTTCTATCCGGCTATGTTACAGTGCACATGCCTTGCTCATGCCGCAAATGTAGTTGCAGAAACTGTCCGCGAGAGCTACCCTGACATTAACAAAATTATATCAAAAAGAAAAAGTTTTTCTAAAAGCCCCTCTTTGAAGAGAAATTTATGCAGAAATGTGCCCAAATACCCAACTACCACCAGAGCCTGTTCCAACAAGATGGGGATTTGGATAGAAGCCGCATTGTTTTACCATGAAAATTTTCAAGGTGCTAAAGCGTCATTGACAGTTTCGATTCGAGTACTGTTGACTGCGTAAAAAAAGCCCAAGAAGCATTTAGTAGTTCCGCTATTGACCCGAATGCATAGCATATGTTGTTGCTCATTTTAAAATTATTTTAACAACCATAAAAGAGTTAGAAGCAATGGGGAAAACACTATATTCTAATATTAGTAAAATTCAAAAATTGCAAGAACAATTAAAGGCAGCTACAGGAAAAATTGCAAAAACTGTTGCTGCACGACTAGCTGCTCTTTCATTGAAAAATCCAGGGTATTCAGATTTACTGCAAATTAGTAAAGTCTTATCTGATGATTCCAACACCAAATAAGTCGTCATTTTCCGCATACAAACAAATTTTCACGGACAACAGAAGAAGTTTTACACGAGAAAATTTAGAAAAAGTTCTAATTTGTTATGTTTAACTTTTGTTTATTTATGTAGTATTTTTAAGTTTGTACAAATATAGTATGTTTCCAAATATCCAGATTGTTTTAATAGGATTATTTTAATACGAGTATCAGCCGTTTTCAATTTTTTGTTAAATATAAATATTTGGTGTCTACATTTAAATTTCTTTTCACCTGTTTCGCTGCCTATTTCAAATGTTCAGTGCCTATAATCTAAATTTATGGTGCCTATTTGCCTGCCTATTTTGAGAGTTTTTAGTCCCTAAAAATCCGGGCTTTAGTATAGTGCCAAAATGCGCAAATTTTAAAAATATTTTTATATAATTTTCATCTGTTGCCTCCACTTTCTTCTGTCTAGTGCCTATGTTCTCCAATTTTGGGTGTTTAATGTTTCTTGCGTCCTTGTCGACCTCATCTTGCCATCTCTTCCACGGTCTACCTACCGGCCTCCTTCCATCCATATTTCCGTTGATAGCTCTTTTCCGGCTTCTTGTGGCTTCCATCCTTATGACTAGAGTTGGACAGATATACCATAAAGATAGTGCATATATGCCACAAAAAGCCTTCAATATACGCACGAATATGCAGTAACCTATTGAGATATGCACTTACGGATGCACTAAAAGCAAATTTTAATTATAGTAAATTCCTAAAATTGTGTATGGCATAATACGATAAATTCTGACATTTATTTTAAAATGTAATTCATAAGTTAGAGCAAGTTTTTAATCCAATGCTGTCGCATTTTGTTAAAAGAGAAATAATACAATTATCGTTCTTCAGTATCTTTAATTACAAGCATATGCAAAAGGGAGCGTACCCTACATCACACTAAAAACATGTTCTTGAAATTTAAAACTACATACCCGAAAAATGGAGAACATGTAGGAGAAATATACCTAAACAACAAATTATGCATACAATATTCTATTTACAATCTATTCTTTATTAGTTGTATTACAATAAATAATCGTATGTTTTTCAATATTGTCAACCAGAAAATTCCGCCGTTTATCTTCCAATATATTTTTGTAGCTGGAAAAACGTGTTTCTACATCACACGATGTTAATGGGAAATATTTAAATAAATGTGATTTCTTTACACCGAAACATTCGTCGTTGATTAAATAATCTCCATTTAAAATATTTTTTTATCAATTTTAGAGTTGAAAGTCCGCTGTTTTTCTGAATTAAATCGTCAATTTTATTACTAATTTTTTTTACATATTTTGCTTTTATTTTTATTGCGGATAGAATGAAAATTTTCGAATAATTCTAAAGAATCCACGAGAAGCGGGTTTTGTGTTTCCAGTTTATTAATAATGTTGGGAATTTCAGAAAAATGAGTCTTTATGTCGGATAATGGAGATTCTAATTCAGAAACTTTCAAAATAACGTGACAGTCTGTCACAGACTGAGCACAACTTGAATCAAAAGAGAACAACAATTTTAAAATCGCTATAATGTTCGCAATAAAATAGAGAGGCTTCAATCCATGTTCCCCATCTGGTAACGATCGGCTGTGGAAGTAAGGGAACATCCTTAAGCCGTTCTTTGTAAACTTCGACGCGAACTGGTGATTTTAGGAATACCTTCTTCCCGTTATTAATTAGTTTATTCGCCAAAGGAAACTCGCCTCTAATTGTTTCGGCCACTCTATTAATTGCATGAGCCAAACAGGTCACTTGAATTATATTAGGGGAAAAAATTTTAGGTTTTGACCAATTTTCACCATGTATAAAATTCTTTCTGGTATGGTATGGTATTTGACTTGGCAAATATAATAATGAAAGGGTTTCATTGACGAAACGGGAAATTGTCAAATGGTAGGTTTTTTTGAGTTGTTTTAACAACAACATAAAAAGCTGGAAGAAGAATTTCCGTTTGAGACACCAACAATAAAACTCGCAATATATTTTCCTTCGGCATCGGTGGTTTCGTCAACACTAAACCAAATATACTTATTCGAAATAGCGTTCCTGATTGTTTGAAGATTTTCTTCTTATAATGTGCAAATGGTACAAAAGACAACACTTCCATCATATTTAAAGCATGCGTACGGCTTCAACCACTTCTTAATTACGTATATCGGTTACTTTAGGCATTTTCATAAATCTCAGGTTGATACTTGCAGTTCTGTCAAGAAATGAATGACACAAAAAAGAAGCTGAAAACTTACCAACCCCTTTGGTAAGCATTAAATACACAATAACGATATCTTCCAAGAATCAGCAAAATACCCAACTATGTACTGCTTTCCAAGAAATGTCCACTGAATACCTAAATACCTACCCAACTAATATCGTCTTTGCCCTATAAACTAAATCTGCTTTTATCTGAACTGCCTTTTTTTTTCACACATTCATACTACCGTTCCCCCCCCGGAACCGCTTTCGCATTACTTCAGGGGGGTGCGGGCGTCCCTTACATACTAAACATTCATGCAACATGCACCCTAAACTTAACTAACCAAATGCGGTTGCCCCAGTCGGGATTCGATCGCCCCAACGGAGCAACTGCATTTAGTGTGACCTCGAGTGGCCAATGCGTTCTCGCACTCGACCACCGCGGTCCCTTTATCTGAACTATCTGTTGTCAGATATTTAGGATATAATAAGTTATTTCCCCCTAAGATATTATAAAACATTCATTTCCAAAACGTTTGTTTGAAAATATTTTATTTTTTAATTTTTTTTGCTAGGATATGCGTTTTTATTCCCTTAAAAGACAAAATATGCACGAACGTATGCCACATGCCGTAAAGTTGTAATATATGCAAAATATGCAAAAAAGTATTTACTTTTTATGAGTCTAAACATTAAAAACCACACGAAATCTTAACAAGTTACGCTCAATAGGAAAAGATATGGAAATATGCGTTTGCCCAACTCTAGTTATGACGTGCCTCGCCCACTGCAGCGTTTGTAGTGTTATGAAGGTTCCAACTGGGGGTGCTTCTAAATATTGTTATATTTCATGATTGCATCTTACCCGCCATTCTGCGTTGTCATTCACTGGTCCTAATATTCGAAGATTTTCCTTTCAAAACATTTAGCGGATCCGTTGTGTTTTTGTGAGAGTCCATGCATTTTTGCACTACATCACTTAAAAAAGAGACAAATTTCCAAATCATTTTAATAATGCCAATATTGTACTTTGACGCACTAATGAGCAACCAATCCTAAGGACCCAAAAGAGTTTGCACCATTCCTGGTTTATTTTTGTTTTCGTTTTGTTCATCTCTTCTGCGGTTGGTTTTCTTCTTCTTCGGATCTATGGCTCTTTTTAGCTTCCTTCTTTTCTTCTTTAGTTTGTTCTAGTATTTCTTTTGCTTGTTGTATATCATTTTCTTCCATTTTTTACTTTCGACGATCAGTGAGCTGTATTTGATTATTGCGTGTTTTCCTGGTTCTCTGAGGTAGTACATTAATGGAAGGAAGTATTTTCTCACATGGAAGATATTCTTCGGGTAGTCATCTATTATTATTTTTGATCCCTTGAGTTGTTTTTGTTTTCAAACATTTGATATTTAAGTTTCATATTTATCAAGATTACTATTAGTGGGCGGATCGCTTCCAAGTCCCGTGTTTCATATTTTACTTTCAATTTCTCATTTACTGGCTTTATGGCCATTTTTTCCAGTTCAAAGTAGTTTGCTGTTTCCATTTCAAGACCGTACAGTACTCTGTTTTTTTCTGTTGTTCTCTTTCGAAATTAATCAACCCTATGTCCTGTTCGGCTAATTTTTTGTGTATTCTTTGATTTGGTTGGATATTTTCTATTAATTTTACTAAACCGCTGTTGTTTGTGTTTAGCTCACCTTTTAGCTATGTTTTTGCTCTACTCATATATCTTCTCTAAACTGATCTTTTGAGTCTTCACGTCCATTTCGTTATAAAATTGATTAAATCTTGGCACATGATTGCTTGCTTCGTCAGTCAGTAAAACGAATTTGCATTAGACACCTAAAATCAATTCTAAGTGAGATAGCACAATTATAAGAAAGTTTTGGTATTACAATCCTTGCCCATGTAATTTGTAGCAACTGCAATAATATGAAAACTTCCAATAAAATTGACCAAATATTAGTAATTTAATGATGTGTGGGAAACGTTAATTATTTCTTAATTGTTATTTAAAATTGGGATAATTTGGTCGTGATTTTTAAATGATTTTGTACTAGTTTAAATAATTATGTTATATTTAGTAACCCACATATAAACCTGTACATCTTTTACAGTAAAACAAGAAGAGATGCAAACATCAGAATTGCCTTCAGAAGCATCCGATTTAAAGCATGATGTTAAATATGATTGGTCCATTAAACTGGAATCATTACATGAAGAAATGGATATAAAAAATGAAATCTGTAGTAACAATGAAGATCATGTAATAATAGAGCCTCCATTAAAATGCATCGTGCAACGAAGTGTTGAAACTCATACTGAGGAAAAGTTATATAAGTATAATGTATGCGACTATGGAAAAGCATCTAAGTTTGCCTTGCAACAACATTTGAGCACTCATACAGGAGAAAAACCCTTCAAGTGCAATACATGTGGCTTTGAAACTACACTCAAAAGTAACTTGCAAAGTCATATGAGAACACATACAGGAGAGAAACCATTCAAATGCAATGTGTGTGACTTTGAAAGTGCACACAAGAGGATTTTGCAAAGTCATATGTGCACTCATACAGGAGAAAAACCCTTCAAGTGCGATATATGTGACTATGTAAGTGCACAGAAGAATTACATCCGAAGCCATATGAGAACACATACAGGCGAGAAACCATTCAAATGCAATGTGTGTGACTTTGAAAGTGGGCGAAAGAGTTCTTTGAAAAGTCATATGAGCACTCATACAGGAGAAAAACCATTCAAATGCAATGTATGTAATTATGAAACTGCACAAAACACTAATTTACAACAGCATATGAGAACACATACGGGAGAGAAACCATTCAAATGCAATGTGTGTGACTTTGAAAGTGCACACAAGAAGAGTTTGCAAAGACATATGAGCACTCATACCGGCGAAAAACCCTTCAAGTGCAATATATGTGACTATGAAAGTGCACAGAAGAATCACGTCCGAATCCATATGAGAGCACATACAGGCGAGAAACCATTCAAATGCAATGTGTGTGACTATGAAAGTGCGCAAAAGAGTTCTTTGAAAAGTCATATGAGCACTCATACAGGAGAAAAACCATTCAAATGCAATGTATGTAATTATGAAACTGCACAAAACACTAATTTACAACAGCATATGAGAACACATACGGGAGAGAAACCATTCAAATGCAATATATGTGATTATGAAAGTGCGTACAATAGTACTTTGAAAAGTCATATGCACACTCATACAGGAGAAAAACCATTCAAATGCAATATATGTGACTTCGAAAGTGCATATAAGAATTTCTTGCAAAGTCATATGAGAACACATACAGGCGAGACACCTTTCAAATGCAATATATGTAACTTTGAAAGTGCACACAAGAAGAGTTTGCACAGTCATATGAACACTCACACAGGAGAAAAACCCTTCAAGTGCAATGTATGTGGCTTTGAAAGTGCACACAAGCAAAACTTAAAGTTGCATATGAGCACTCACACAGGAGAAAAACCGTTCAAATGCAATATATGTAACTTTGAAAGTGCACACAAGAGGAGTTTGCACAGTCATATGAACACTCACACAGGAGAAAAACCCTTCAAGTGCGATGTATGTGGCTTTGAAAGTGCACACAAGCAAAACTTAAAGTTGCATATGAGCACTCACACAGGAGAAAAACCGTTCAAATGCAATATATGTAACTTTGAAAGTGCACACAAGCAGAGTTTGCACAGTCACATGAGCACTCACACAGGAGAAAAACCGTTCAAATGCAATATATGTAACTTTGAAACTGTACACAAGAAGAGTTTGCACAGTCATATGAACACTCACACAGGAGAAAAACCCTTCAAGTGCAATATATGTGGCTTTGAAAGTGCACACAAGCAAAACTTAAGGGTGCATATGAGCACTCACACAGGAGAAAAGCCATTCAAGTGCAATATATGTAACTATAAAAGTGCACAGAAGTTTCACATCCGAATCCATATGAGAACACATACAGGCGAGAAACCATTCAAATGCAATGTGTGTGACTTTGAAAGTGCACAAAAGATTAGCTTGCAACAACATATGAGAACTCATACAGGAGAAAAACCGTCCAAGTGCAATATATGTGACTACGAAAGTGCATACATGAATCACTTGCGAAGGCATATGAGAACTCATACAGGAGAGAAACCCTTCAAATGCAATATATGTGACTTTGAAAGTGCACAAAAGACTAAATTGCAACAACATATGAGAACTCACACAGGAGAAAAACCCTTCAAGTGCAATATATGTGGCTTTGAAAGTGCACACAAGCAAAGTTTACGGTTGCATATGAGCACTCATACAGGAGAAAAGCCATTCAAGTGCAATATATGTGACTATGAAAGTGCACAGAAGAAGAGTTTGCAAAATCATATGAGAACACATACAGGCGAGAATCCATTCTAATGCAATATAGTGACTTTGAAAGTGCAAATAAGAATAGCTTGCAAAATCATACGAGAACACATACAGGCGAGAAACCTTTCAAATGCAATATATGTGACTTTGAAAGTGCACACAAGAAGAGTTTGCAAAGATATATGTGCATTCATGCAGGTTAAACACCCTTCAAATTGTAACGTTCCGTCCTTGTGGGGACTGGTGCCGGATTTAGCTCAGAGGCAGGAGTTCATAATATGCGGCGAGATTGTAATAGTTATAATAGGTTTTATTATATTTAAATGTTACAATAAATTAAAATGTATTTGATTTTGTAATGTGATAAATAAAAGTAATAATATTCCGACAGGGTAATAAGGCCTGCACAATCCTGGTTGGTACCCCCCTGGTACTGTGTCAAAGGTCGCCTCGATATCATTGCGCCGGCTTTCTCAGTAGGCTACCTGCGGCGTGCGGCGATTGTACTCTGTAGATTTAAATAAACAAACAAAACGGTTGCCACCTGGTAGTTAATTTTAAATGCGGTGAACGAAATTTACCCACGAAACCACTAATCGGGGTCGTTTCGGTATTCACAAAATTATAAGATTAAATCGTCACCTTATACTCGTACGGGTTAGTTCTAATTCGCCTGTGAACTTGTTTAGGGTTTTCTTGCCTTCGTTGATTCAATGAACGGAAGTGATTAGCGGTTCGCTGCGATCCAGATGCGCCGGGAAAGCGTGTTTGGCTTCGTAATCTTGACTATAAATGAATTTAGGTGTTTCGTATAATATTTTAAATGAAATTTTACCGTACGGTCAATACTTGGAATTATATTAACGCCTAATTTTACAAATATGTACGATCTGGCCTGATCGACTAGAACGTTTTTTTTTAATTAGTCCTGGAACCCCAATTACGGATATTCAAAGGTTAACCTGGCCCAACCAGCGTATAAAACCTTCAATCTCTTATTTGACTGATATGTTAACCTAGTTGATACTAACTGGCACAACCTGCTTGATATCAATTAAGTTAACCCCAACGGCGAAGTGTTCCACAAAATGAATAAATGCTACAGGTATGCGGATTTTATGGAGTTCTCCAACGGACAGAATATTTCGGGGGTTTAACTTGGGTGTGCTTCCTTCTCTGGTGGACTAGTACTTCAACTTTCGGGCTGAATTCCTCGCTGAAGTCTCGGACTCCAAGTTAATGAATTTGTGCTGGGACTCCGGATTTATGCCGGGTTCCCTTTCTCTAAGCGGCTGTTCCAGAGTGTGATTGAACTCGATGATGAGTGCGTGGGGGAAAACAACTTGGAACTCCACTAACACTGCTGCAGACGCTTCTTCGGGAACTAAAGCGACCTAATATTTGATTACCAAATGCTGAAACAGTTGCTCCCTGAAAACTTCGTTACAAAGTGCAATCTTATGTGACTATGAAAGTGCACGGAAGAATTAACATACGAAGGCATATGATCACTCGTACAGGAAAGAAACAATTCAAATGCTATGTGTGTGACTATGAAAACTAAAATTATAAATTAAAATATCCATCGCTTAGGAGGAAGGACCTTGTCCAACAAACTTAGCACATAGCCAACCTCTATCTCCAATCATTTCAACTAAGTTTTCCTTTCTCTCAGGTGGCAAGTCCAAATACTCAACTTGAGCAACCCAACATACAAACTCAACAGCAATTCTCAGCCACACCACAAACGAACCAAATAGAGATCACTATAGTACAACTAATCTAGAGAAGGAACCTTCTAACTACTATGATATCACAAATGCCATAATGGCTTGGTCCCTCCCAGGAACTTAAAACTTTCTTAATTAATCAAGACATTGATATTATGTTAATCTTAGAGACCCACCTTAACAGTAAAAGTTATATACAAGTTTAGAAGTACTCTATATAGTTATACAATACACAACACAAAAATTCTATTAAACACCATCAACTTAGTAATAATTGTTATATTTACATTTCAGGCAACCAGTATAGCAGTTGAAGACTGGAAAAGAATTCTTACCATCTCTGCAGTATATTGCCCGCCAAAAAAACAGCATATGAGAAAATGAGATTTTGAAAGATTCTTTAAGACACTTGAACATCACTTTATAGCCGGAGGGGACTTCACTACAAAGCATCCCTCTTGGGGATTACGATTAAAACCCCAAGGGGACGCCAACTTCACCTCGCAATGCAACCTGAGTATCTTCAACATTTGTCCACCGGAGAACCCTTGGGATACAACGAAAACCGCAGACATTCTGGATTTCTGTATAACAAAGGAAATTTTCCTAAGCTATCTTGCAGGAAAATCTTGTCTGGAACTTTTCTCAAACGACTCGCCAGTAATAGTTAACCGGAACACTCGAGTAAAAAAAAACAAAAAATCACTTACACTGTATAACAACAAAACTAATTGGAATAACTTCAGAGAGTTAATCAAAGAAAAGCTACAAACTCACATTCCTCGAGGAATGAAGAAGATATAGACTTCGCTACAGATATCCCAACTCAAGTGATACCAGAAGCAGCCTGGGAATTAGCCCCAATGGCAGAAGATAAAAGTGAAAGAAACGCCTGTCCAATGTTTGCCAAAGAAAAAATTGATGAAAAACGCAAACTGAGGAAAACGTGGCAGACAACTTCCAATCCCAGCGATAAGACTAACTACAACAGGGCTGTCAAAAGACTTACAAAACTTATAGATGAACACAGAAACCATGGAGTAGAGGACTACCTGGAAAGTCTTACAGCCACTGACGTTACAAATTACTCATTGTGGAAGAATGAAGAAGAAGAAATCCAAAACAACCACAAATCCGCGTCCCACCTAGAAAAACAACATCAGGATAGTGGGCGAAAGATGATAGCGAGAAGGCAAACACATTTGCAGAATATCTTGCAAAGGTCTTCTCGCCATTCACAAGAGAATGTCAGCCAGAATAGGAAGAAGAAATTCTCAAATCTCTTGATGTGCCGCATCAGATGGACTTGTTCCGCTATCAAAATGATCACTGTGCTCTTTAATTCTATCCCGTGACTGGATTTGTACCATTGTAGTACAAGATGCCTCAAATAATCGTAATCCCAGAACCAGGCAGGGACGAGACACTACCCACATCATATCGCCCCATTAGTCTGCTGCCCATACTGTCGAAAATATTCGAAAAAGTCTCCTTAAAAGAACTCACGCCATCGCTCACAGATCTAATGCCTAAACATCAGTTCGGCTTTAGGCAACAACACTCGACTGTAGAGCAGGTCCGTCGAGTGGCTGCGAGGATCAGGAAGTACCTAGAAACAAAGAATTCTGCTGTATTCTTTGATGTCACACAGGAATTCTACAAGATATGGGGCAAAGTGGAATAAGCCGTGGGGTAAATTGGGATAGAATGATAGATGGGATAGCTGATTTTAATTGATCAGCTGACGAGCCTCTAGAAATGATATCCGCTGGATTGAAATTCGTACTGATATGCCGCCATTCATTAAAATTTGATAAAGATTGCACTTCAGATACACGGTTAGCTACAAAGGTGTCCCATATATTTGATGGAGCAGCAATCTAAGACAAGACAATTGAAGAATCAGTCCAAAAATATCTTTGGTCAACGTCTAAATTTAAATTAGGTAGGACTTTATTCATTAAATGTACTAGGAGTAAAGCTCCGCACAATTCTAACCGTAGTATCGATAATGTTTTTAATGGAGCTACTCTTGACTTACTACATAAAAGATAATTGAGTACTTATTATGTGAATCAATACTTCTTATAAAAATTGCTACTCCGTAAGCTGTTTGTGAGCTGTCACAATAGCCGTGGATTTCGATTTTACTTACAGGATAATTAAATAAAATCTTTCTATCAATTTTAATATTATTTAAGTTTTCTAAATCGGCAATAAATTGGGACCAAGTATTTTGCAATTCCTCTGGTACATTTTCGTCCCAGGAAACCTTTAAAGTCCACATTTTTTGGAGTATAAGTTTAGCTCTAATTACAATTGGTGAAGCTAATCCTAACGGATCCCATAATTGCGCAATAATTGACAAAATAGATCTTTTTGTTGTTTGATTGTTTTTGAAATTTAATTTGACCTGGTATGTCAGTAAATCATTGTTGTAATCCCAAACAACTCCCAGCGCTTTCGCGTGTTGGTCATTACTTAAATCTAATGTTGGTTCCTCATTTAAATTTGATAAACTTACTTCAGGCCTATTTGAGACCCATTTAGACATTTCGAAACCGCCTTTACTTAAAATGTAGGTAATTTCTTCCTTCAATTTAATTGCATCTTACGCCGATGATGTTCCGGTGAGTAAATCGTCCATGTAAAAATCGCGTAATATGACGTCACTCGTTGGGAAATTCTCCCTTTCATTTATCGCTGCCTGTTGCACACTACGTACCGCTGGGGATGGTGCACATGTGAAGGCATACGTCACCGTCAATAAACGATAGGTTAAAATCGGATCTCCGGGATTTTCTCTCCACACTATTTTTTGATAATTGGTGTGCTCTGGATCCACCTTAATCTGCCGATACAGTTTGCAACTTGAAAGGTGCGAAACCGAATTAAAATGGAGCAAAGGTCCTGTTGAATCGTGGGTCCAGTTAAAAGGAGATCATTTAAACTTTTTCCATTTGAAATTTTAGCGCTGGCGTCAAAAACCACACGAATTTTACCTGTAGATTGTTTAAATACCTCATGATGAGCTATATAACAGCTAGAGGAATTATCTGCGAAATAGTCATTTGGAATTAATTCCATATGTCCTAACTGAACATATTCATTTATAAATTTGGAATATGTTATGTTCTTTTAAACTTTGCCGCTCTATATGAATTAATTTCTTAATTTGATGATTGCCGCTTCGTCGGAATTAATAACGTTATTTTAATTGAAGTTTGTATGTTGTATACAGTTTCGCTATTTTGCGTCTTTCTACAATTAAGTTATGTTGACAGTTCCTTTTGTGTTGAAATTGCCAAATATTGTTTTTCCCGCGCTTGACCTTACACACTTCTGAGAATTCACGTGTTCATCATTCTAGAACTTTTACATGACATTTCAAAATATGGTGCAATCTTTTGGGGGAATGAAGGGTCGTGTTGCGTTTTTCAGGCAGTCAGTTGTCGATCCTGAATAGCTCCGGTCACTCGAGCCCATCCACGAGGGCCGTAATTAAGTTAAGTGCTGCAGGGGCGGCTTTTGGGTTTTTTTGAGGGGTATCCGTTTTGTGTGAATTTCGTCTCACTGTTTTACCAAGGGGTACAAACAGACCATCGACTACTGTCGGATTTAAAGAAAACACTGGATTCAATCCCGGTAAAGGCAATTCTGTGTGAATTAGCCGATCGCCTTTGGCGGATTAATTTTCGAAGCCCAGCTCCTGTCCCTCTGCTGTTACCGTCAGTGCGAAGAGCGCATCAAAGTTCCGGGCCCTTGGTGTTGACTCCATTCAACCCAGTCTTCAGGGTCGCACCCATGGATTTATATCATCATCGTGTGAACCAGAATTGTGCCTGCCTCCACCGGAATTGGAGGTAAAAAACCAGTTTTTTGTGCAGTGTAAAAAGAAACCTTTTTTTTTCTCGCGCAAACTTGCAAAATTCCACGTTATTGAACTTGTTTTATGCAACCTAAAAGCGATCTTCAGTCGCCATTTGTTTATTGTTAATTGTAAAAAGATATTAATAGTGTATTTTTCCTGTAAACTCTACGCCATTGGCCACATAGATTTATTGAAATATCTTAAATATCGTGCATCAACTGCGGCGAGTTTTGTTTTCTTGGACGTTCAATTATAATTTGTAAAACCATAAAAATGCCATTGACTGTCTTTTTTTTTGTATCGCCATTTCAATAATTTCATTAAATGTGTTTTAAAATTTACTGCCTCTTTTATTATTGTGTACTCTGTATTTGTTTGAGCATGAATTTTGCATGCTTCATTTATATACAGTGTAAACTCCATTTAACGACAAACTCCCTAAAACGTCAAAATTACTTGACTTTGGTTGGTTTACCTTGTTGTCCATACAATGATACACTCTATGTAGCATCACACCCACTCTAAATAACGACAACAATACGTCATTATTAAGTAATAAACAGTACTTTCTAAATTGCCGAAATTAATATGAACGCAGCTGTGTACGTTGTTTTGTTTGTTATTTTGTTGCTTTATTGTCTTGCACGTATTTACCTATTTACGTCGACTGTCCGCATCATAGGTACGGAAAATTTTATGAAATTCGTTCTTTTGTTTGTTGTGATTATCTTGCAGGTGTTTATCTCAGCTGTGGGCATCATACCTACTTTATTAGTAAATACATATGTATTATTTTTGCGCTAAAGGAAGGAAAAGACAAAATCAAATGAAGGAACCGCTACAAAGGAAGAGACAGTCAAATACAATTTACACTTGCTACAAGACGAAAGCATCAAAGACTTATATCAGAGAAGACTGACCAAACTGTTAAGTAGGACAGCTACAGAGGAAGATGTAGAGAAGGACCATAAAAATATAAGAGAAGCTATACACCAAGCTGCTAGAGAAGCTTTGGGTGAAACTATCAGTAAAAAACGACGAAACCAAATCTGGTGGAATGACCAAATAGAAGCAGCTGTTAAACGTAAAAAACAAGCATATCAAAACTGGCTAGTGAACCAAACAAGAGAAAAGTGGAACATATATAAGGAACTAAATAGAGATGTTAAAAATAAAATTAAAGAAGAGAAAAATCTAAGCTGGGAAAGAAAGTGCATAGAGATTGAGAGTCTAATTGGAGGATCAAGATCGACTGAGGTCTGGAGATGCTTGAAGGGTATGAAAACTAGCAATAACACAAGAGTAGCGAGTCAGATAAACATGGAAGACTGGACAATACACTATAAAAAGTTGCTAACTGAAGATAGGGCTCAATACGAGGTAACGGAAATAAACAGTAGGAACATAACTCATAATAATAACATTGCAATAGCAGAAGACGAATTACATAAAGTAATTAAAACTATGAAAAATGGCAGAGCTCCGGGACCCGGCAACACTTATACAGAATTGATAAAGTATGGCGGGCAAGCACTAAGAGAAAGACTATGCCACCTAGTTAACAACTGTATCGAACAATGCGTAATACCAGAACAATGGAAAACATCTTATATGATATCAATATACAAGAAAGGAGAGCGAAAAGACAAAAATAACTATAGGGGATTAAGTATCAACTGCACCTTGAGCAGACTATTCGGAAAAATAATAAACAAAAATTGAAAGAAAGTGCCGAAGATAAAATTAGTGAAGAACAGAGTGGATTTGTAACGGGACGAGGGTGTGTCGATAATTTATTCATAATACAACAACTAACTGAAAAAAGACGGGATAGAGGTGAAGAGACTCACCTAGCCTTCATCGATTTAGAGAAGGCGTACGACTCCATCCCAAGGGCAAGATTATGGGCGGCCCTAGTAAAACTTAATATTGACCAACATCTAATAAACATTATTAAAGAAATGTACAGAGGTAACAAGACATTTGTTAAACAAAATGAATATCTATCCAACCCAATTGCAACATCTAAAGGACTGCGTCAGGGTTGCAGTTTATCCCCCCTTCTTTTCAACTTGTACATAGAATGTGCGTTGGAAGATTGGAAAAGGAGAATTCGTGGAATGGGAATTCCAATTAACGACCAATGTCTATATACGCTAAACTTCGCAGACGACCAAATTGTAATGGCCCAAGATGCCTACGACCTTGAATTTATGCTTCAAAGGCTATACAGAACATATGAAGAATGGGGCCTAAAAGTAAATATTAATAAAACACAGTACTTAGTGACAAACTCCGAAGCAAAATTCACAATACTAATAAATGATGATACCCAAATTAAACAAGTTGACAAATATAAATATCTAGGTGTCACTATAACTACAGATGGATTTGGATCTGCGGAAATTAAAAGTAGAATAGAGCAAAGTAAGCGAATAATAGGATGTTTAAACTCGGTCTGGTGGGACAAACATATTAACAATAATACGAAGAAACACATTGGAAAAGCGTTGGTAGAGTCGGTACTGTGTTATGGATCTGAAATATGGACAATAAATGCAGAACATAGGAGGAAGCTAAACACCGTGGAAATGGATTATTTAAGAAGAAGTGCGGGAATATCCAGAAGGGAACATATCACTAACGAGGAAATAAGAAGAAAAATGAAGGCACAAGAAACCGTAATAGACAGAATCGAACTAAGAAGCCTGAAATGGTTCGGACACCTAATGAGAATGGAAGACAGCAGATGGCCCACACGAGTTTTCAGATGGACACCACCGGGCAAAAGAAAAAAAGGAAGACCCAGACGGTCGTGGAACGAAGGAATACGAGCAGCAATGGAGTCACGAGGACTAACCGTCGAAGATGCGGCTGATAGAGATGTGTGGCGAATTGGCACGGGAAGGCGGCAACTAGCTGTATAATACCGTATGTATATACATATGTATTATAATAGTAAAATAATATTGATTTTTCTTCTCTCCATTTATCGACAACTCTCAATAACGCCATAAAATGCGCAGTCCCTTAAGTGTCGCTATATAGAGTTTACACTGTATATATATATATATATGTAGGAGGAGGCACAATAAAGGTCAGTTCCATTCCCGTAAGCTGTGGGCCTCTCGGCCTTCCACGAGGACCTACTATCAGGTGGATTTGGAATGTGGCGCCCACTAATTTGGCCTTACCCTGTACAAAACGAGGAAAATTTCCTCCCGTAAGCGATTTTCATGAACTCCCCCTACTCCTCTGAGCTAAGCTGTACCTATCCGGTTACGGGTCGTCGGAAAAGCTCGATTGGCCTGTAACAAATATTCTAATTTTAATCTGGGTTGTTTTTTAAATTTAGTTTCGAGAGAGTGCAACCGTTTTATGGCCGTTTCCTTTGAATTGCCGAACTCGGGCTTTTGAGACATAAAGGGGAGCTCTACCATAACTCTGCCATGGGAATCCCTTTTGTAAGTTTTTACAAAGTGCTTTTCGCTTAAGAATTTCTTCCTGGGGTCGGTTAGTTTTATTGCTGTACTCTTCAATTTCCCAAAATTTTTGCAGTTGGTTATCTTGCTTTATGGCCAAATTGCACACAGATGTTTTTGTTTCCCTTGAAATTTCACCGCCGGCAACCCATCCAAGAGATGTTTCCACGAATTGGGGTTGACTCAAAGAACCCGAAATTCTATCTGACCCTAACAGTTGCCAAAAAAGACCTGCACCCACCAACAAATCTATAGGACCGGCTATATTGAAAGTAGGGTCGGCCAATGGAAGATTGTTGGGGATATGAATATTTAAATCCCTTAGTGAACAAGTGGGAATAGTTCCCGTAATTTGACTTGAAACTAGACAGGAAATGTTTGCCGTGATCTTATTGTTACTTTAGTTACTTGAGTAGTTGTAATTGTTTTCTGATTTATACCTTGTATCAAGATATTATTGTCAGTTACATTCAAATTTAACCTTTTTACAAGAGATTCACTAAGTAGATTACTTTGGGAACCAACATCAAGTAATGCACGACATTCACAGAAATGGTCTTTACTATCTTTTATGTAAATTAAAGCTGTTGAAAGCAAGACTTCTCCTGGCGATACATTTTCGGTATTTTGTTGATTTACACTATAGGTTGCAAAATTTCCTAGCATTTTTTGGGTATCTGAATTTACCACTGTATTTTGTTGATGAAGAAGACTGTTATGATTTTGCTGATAATATTTACATTTAATATTCGATCGGCAATCTAGAGTGGAATGATTGGATCTCAAACAAATTTTACATAAATTCATACTGTCAATCTTTTCCATTTTAGAACCCCGAGATAAATTTGAAAATGCAGGGCATTTATAAATGGTATGTGATGAACTTTTGCGATAATAACACACATGTTGTTTATTGTTTATTTGGAGATGTGTCATTGGAAACCCTTTATTCTCTCTGAACGGTTTTATGTTCCTAGTTGAATTATAAGATTTTAATGAGGTTGACGCTTTAACAGAATTTGATTTATTTAAACTTTCTAAAGATTCTAATGTTAGCGATCTTTGTTCTAAAAATTCGATTAAACTAGTTAATTTCGGGAGCTCGGTAGTTAATTTTGATTGCCATTCCCGATTTGTACCGTAATCTAATTTTTCTGTTATTATCGGAACTGTTAAAGCATCCCATTTATCTGTAGGTTGTTTTAGGACCCTTTATAGCTTCTATATTTGTTTTTACCTCATTAATTAATTGTCTTAACCACGTACTTGAAATCTTTGAGATTTTGTTGATCGACAAAATAGAATTAACATGTTCTTGAATAATTAATCTCGGATTGTTATAGCGTTTTTCAGGCAAGTCCCAAGTGGACTGATAATTAGTTGTTGATATAGACAATGCCTCAACTGTATTAAAAGCATCGCCCTTCAGACAAGATTTTAAATAATGAAATTTCTGACAATTGTTAAGTCGGTTCTAACGTGAATTAAAGTCTGGAAGGTGTAGTGTAAACTAGTCCAGCCGGAATAGCTTCCAGAAAAAGTAGGTAAATTCAAATCCGGTAATTTTACAGACAATTCTGAAATTTGTTGATTTTGAATACTTTCTGCTACACTCAGGTTGGGCTTATCTAAAAATTTTGCAATTTTCGACAATAAACTATAATATAATTTTTCAAAATTTAACCATTCTGATGCGGTATGTTTTGTTAAATCTCGAGACGTGCACAGAGGTTCGATTTGAGCCTGAATTTAGTCGAATTCCTTGTATGCCAACACTAGATCCGGTTTACGCAACTTCAATTCATCCAAATCGTCACCTTCCTGGAAAGCATCTACCATATCTTTCCTGCGATTTAATATCGCTTTCATTCTCTGACGCTTGATAGTTAGCGACGCCAAATCTGTCATTTTTATTTAATTTTAATTAATAATTATTTACTTGAACTGAATACCTGTACTAGCAAGAATCTTTGGTTTTACAGAATTTTACATATACGTATGTATATAGGAGGGTTAAAGCAGGAAGAACCACTGACCTTGTTCCGGTTCCTGTTTGATTAAGGATTTTCTTCTATTTCGAAAACTGTGTCCTGCCCCAAATGCTGTAGACCTCTATTATTCGGGCTGATAAATGATGATTAATCCGGCTCGAAGATAGACCAATGGTGTGATCTTATATATTCTAGATCACTAGACACTTGATTTGGTTTGTACTCGAAGGACCACCTTCCCATTAATATTTCGGGAAGGAAAAAAAAATAACGTTCTTTTGTACGGAATCTATTTACAGACTGACTAAATTTACAATACATGAAATATATCCTGCCGAGGCAGCATCCTTCAGCAGTGCGGGTGGGGATTGCCGACCCCAGCAGGCAACTTTAAGCTTGGGCTTAAACAGCAACTCTAAATATGAAAAAATATGAAAATTTCCATTAAAATTGACCAAATATTAGTAGTTTAATGATTGCAGTAAAACTTAATTATTTCTTAATTGTTATTTATATAAAACAGAAGATTTGCAAGTCTAGAATGATTTTGTGCTAGTTGAGTTACTTGTATAGTATTTAGTAACCCACATATAAACATGTACATATGTTACAGTAAAACAGGAAGAGATTCTAACATTAGAAATGCCTTCAGAAACATTTAATCTAAAGCATGCTGCAAAATATGACATTGATAGCTCCATCAAACTGGAATCATTACATGAAGAGTTAGATATAAAAACTGAAATCCCTAGTAACAATGAAGATCATGTAATAATAGACTCTCCATTGACGTGCATCGTACAACAAAGTGTTAAAATTCATACTGGGCAAAAGTTATATAAATGCAATGTATGTGACTATATGGAAGTGCACACAAGAAAAGCTTACAATTGCAGATGATCACTCGTACATGAGAAAAGCCCTTCAAGTGCAATATATGTGATTACGAAAGTGCATACATGAATCACTTGCTAAGGCATATGAGAACTCATACAGGAGAGAAATCCTTTAAGTGTAATTTACGCGACTTTGAAAGTGCACCCAAGAAATTTTTTTTTAGTTTATTATTTATTAGCAATCGGAACAACTTACATATATATATTGTTATGATAAATATATGAGCAAGCCATGGAGGTACCATCGCTGCACAGCATGCAAGTATAAGAGCATACTTTATTTATGCATCTCTTTACTAGGTATTTATGTATTTATAAATTTGTAAAATGTTTGTCTTATTGGAGGTGGCATTGGAATCATTAGATTTGCAGTAACAACGTGAACGCATAACACGTGATAAGAGAGTGAACTCCAATAGGATAAATATCATAAATGAGAGGGTTGTTAGGGTAATAGATAAACAAGGGTGAAAAATAATTATTCAAGTTCTAATATTTGAATCAGGCGGAGGTGTGATCGGGCTTCACCCAGAAAATCACACCCGAGCAAGCAAATTATATTAAATCTACATACAACTATTCATGTTTGGCATTTAACGTTTTGGTCGATGTAATATTTGTTCAATTAAATGAAGTTATGGAATTGGCTGTTTTATTGAAGTATATGAGTATATTCTGAAGTATAGAAACATAAAGGAAGCCACGAAACCCTGAGATAAGAAGTTAAAGCCGAGGTATTAAAGCAAGGTGAGAGATTATTGATTTATGAGTTGAAAACCACTAGTACAATTACCGAAGGGAGCTGTACATAGCAATATATATATATATATATATATACACATTCCAGGAGCTAATTTGTTGTTTATGTACATGGCATGTTAAGAATATCGCCCAGTGGCGATACCTTATACTATAAAATAATAATATAGTGACTTTAATTATACATTGTAAACCTCCAGACTCGGGGTATAGGTTTGCTTACGGGATAGCTCAGGCCAGGATCCTTTTATCGACTAAATAAAATTGTACACCAGTAAGGAAATAAAACATTTATTGGAAAACTTAATGGCAAATAATTACATATAAATACACTCTGAAAATAACACACTGTATATGGTTAAGGCATGTATTATTAATATCATTCAGTAATTTACATATATACAATAAAATCAATGGAAATTTTAATAATTACAATGGCTTCTAAATAACTACAGGAAATCAATTTTTAATATAATAAATCAGTGTGAAACGCGGACGGCGGGATAGGCAACCCAAATCACTTGTAGATACCAATCTTACTTGTACACAGGTGTTGAATATCACGGGATTAATATAGTAATTAAAATACCTTATGTTGCGACATTTGACGGGAAAATGACGGGACTCTATGTTAATTGAATGTGAATACCTTCGTGTGCTTAATGGTGCTTGTTTCCTCTGGACTCGAAGACTTATTGGATATTCTAACCTCTTTGTGTGGATTCATTCCATGCGCTCGGCCCAACAGCTGATTTTCCAGGTAAAAGTTATTAAATTAAACGTGATTGTTTCTCTGGGATTTCGTGGGTAATTTAGGTTAAACAACGGGATTAATGAATACGGAGCGGTAACGGACAGGCCAATTATTCGGTTCAGGCGAATTAATATAAATAAAATTTTCAGGTAGAAAAATAAATTACAAATCAAAGGAAATTTATAGCAAAACGCTTATAGCCCTTCTTTTAATTCATTAACTCGCTTGTATTGGGGAAATGACCCCGAAGACCAACGTGATTACGAATTATACCTTCTTTGCGGGAATTTAAATTTCGTACAAGAATGGGGAACTACTCCCGAAGCTTGCATAAAATCAAATTGTTCTGCGGGCGTCTCACACTTCGTATGCATTCACTTAGGGAAATAACCCCGATGATGGATACCAATTGTAATTTACCCTTCGCTGTTATTCTCTTACACACGATTTGTAATGGGGAAAACCCCGAAGACAAATGAGTTAAGGAATTATTATTAAAACTTCGGGCTGGCTTTGTAATGAAAATATTGACTGGGATTTACAATTAAATTACTTACTTGGCGGGATAACGGTATTTGAATAGGTTATAACTGCAGGGAAATGTATTATTAAGGAAATTTGGACTGGATTTCGGGAAAATTTCGAACTCGTAGCTATTCACAACTGGTTTAAAATTCAACGGGGGAATTCTGTTCGAATCTTCGTACTCTGGTGGACCGGTCTGGTTCTCGCTCGTACTTGGATCGGAAAGATGCTCCCTTAGGGCTGTAGCCCTGTTTTATAGGCCCCAAAATCGCATTAATTATTCTCAGCACAATTTGTTTGTTGGTGGGATACTTGCTGAACGGGGGAAACGTAGTGGGGACTCGATGTGAAACGTGACTTGGCACGCCGCGGACGCCTTTCTCGCAAACTACGCGGTCACAAAATTAAATATAAAATTCACTTAGACCGCGCACTTTAAAAACTTCGTTACAACATGCATTTTTGAATGTAAAGAATTTTTGAGAATATCTAAACCTCAGTTACTGAATCTATTGTCCATTTCCTACGCAAGCGTCTTCGATGGGTATTGTCCAATAGAGGCCGAATAGTTGGGTTGGGATGAGTATGAAGTTTATGCATATGGTTAGTGATGTAGCGAAGTATAACTTTGTTGATGTATGGTATCCTTAGATCTTCATGTAATGTACGGTTAGATACGTACCATGGGGCATCGACTATGGTACGCAGAGTTTTGGACTGAAATCTCTGTAGCACGTCTACATTTGAGGAACTAGCGCAACCCCACAGTTCGATACCATACGTCCATATAGGCTTGATGGATTGTCTTATACAGTAGAATCTTGTTTTCACATGAAAGACGGGAGTTTCTGCCCATAAGCCAGTAAAGTTTTTTGACTTTTAAGTCCATTTCTTTTCTTTTTTTGCCAATGTGTTTTTTCCACGTAAGTTTATTATCCATGTGCATACCTAGGTATCTCGTTTCCTTGGACTGTTGTATTTCAATGCCATTAATTGATATAGGTGGACATTGCTGCCTTCTCAGCGTAAACGTAACTTGGACGGACTTTGATTCGTTGACCTTTAAACGCCAGTTTGTCAACCAATTACTGACAGAGCTTATATGGTCTTGTACGTGATAGCTTGCTGTTTGCGGGTCTTCATGGCAGGAGAGAATAGCGGTATCGTCCACAAAGGTTCCTACTACAGTGTTTTCAGATGTGGGTAGGTCTGCAGTATAAATCAGATAGAGTAGAGGTCCAAGAACACTACCATGCGGAACACCGGAGTTTATTGGCATAATATCTGATACTTCACAGCCGGACTTTACTTGAAAGTAGCGATCTGCAAGATAGGACTTAAGAAGAAGGAAATACTGGTGAGGAAAGGATTTTTTAATTTTGAATAATAGCCCTTGATACCAAACTTTATCGAAGGGTTGTTGAGCATCTAGAAAGACTGCACAAGAATGTTTCTTGTCTTCCATTGCTTTATTTATTACGTCAACTAAGCGATGGCATTGTTGGATGGTAGAATGCTCGTGCCTGAATCCGAACTGGTGATGAGGTAGCAACTCTTCTAAAAATGTATCGGCGTGTATTCTTTTGAGAATTAATTTTTCTAACAATTTGGAAATCACTGATAGTAAACTGATAGGTCTATAAGAAGTCACCTCATTTGGCGGTTTCCCTGGTTTTTTGTATCATAAAAATTTGTGCGAATTTGAGTTGCAGTGGCCAGTAAGTCAGACGAAGAATTGCATTGAAAAGTATGGTTAGCAAAATAATACCTTTTCTAGGCAGTTCTTTCAGTGCCTTTCCCGTTATAAGGTCATAGCCAGGAGCTTTTTTGTTATTCAGATATTTTATTTCTTGTACTATTTCTAGAGGTGAAAAGGCCTTGATAGGTAATGATAGTTGTAGAGGCGCTGTTAGATATTCTTCCACTTCTGCGTTGTCTGCATTTGAATGGGGATGAAAAACTTCTGCAAGGTAATGAGCGAAAACATTGGATTTCTCTACGTCCGATCTTGCCCACTGATCCATTTGGTTTCTTATAGGCGGAATGTGGATCTGTGGCCGTTTGAAAGTTTTAGCCGCTTTCCAAATTGAATTATCATCCCTTGTTAGTGTGCGAAGATATGTTTCAAATTGTTGATTTTTTATTTCCCTTATGTTTCTTTTTAAAAGGTTGCTTAAATGGTTGTATGTTCTTTTGTCGAGAATATTACGCGTGCGTTGCCATTTGGCCCTTGCTTTACGCTTTTGAGCGACCAGTCTCTTGATGTCTAGCGGAACGTTTACTTGTGATTTACATATGCGTTCGATGGAAGGAGTGGCGTGCCATCCCGCTTTTTGTAAAATTTGAATCAGATGATTTGTAGTTCTCTCCAGCTCTTCCGTCGTTGTTAATCTGACATTAATTTCAAGGTTTTCCTCAACATATTCTCTAAAAGCATCCCAATCTATACGTCGAGTAAATATAGCTGTGTGGTTTTCTTTTAATATAACAGTAGTACTAAGAGTAGCAATAATTGGTGAGTGGTCTGATGATAAGTCATAAGATGGCTCAACATGAACATAGTTATTTGAGATACCATTGGCTATAAAGAAATCCAATAAGTCCGGGATTTTGTTTGGATCACTTGGCCAGTGTGTAGGAGTGCTCGAGGACATGTGTAAATAGTTTCTTTCAGCAATGACTTTGAATAACTCTCTACCCCTTATTGTTATTAGCCGGGATCCCCAGTAGGTATGTTTGGCATTGTAGTCTCCTTCCACAAGAAACCTGGCTCCTAGTATATCAAAGAATGGCAATAATTTGTCTTTTGTAAATCGATGTCTAGGAGGGCAATAGACTGCTGAAACAACGAAGGGACCAGATGGACCTTTAATTTGTATTGTTGTAACCTGCAAAAATTCATCCTGGTGTTTTTCTAGTTCATGATGACTGATAGTTTGTTTTATAATAATAGCCGACCCACCATGTGCAGTGCCATCGGGATACTCTGTATGGTATACTTCGTAGTAGGGTATTTTAAGATAAGTTCTTTCTGTAAAATGGGTCTCAGATATAAGCATGATATCGATTTTATTTAAGTTTAGAAATGTTGCTAACTCGTCTTTGTGCTGAATCAAGCCATTGGCGTTCCATAAGCCTATTCTTAATGAAGTAGCCATTATGAAGTTATCTTATTAATGACAGTGGTTAGCATGGACAGTATCATACTATTTTGATGAAGTAGGTGGTTAAAGAGATTTTTGAATGCATCCAAAAACTTGGTTAAAGACGTGTCAAAACTTGTTGGTGAGTTTTGAGGTATATTTGTAGGAAGTATGGTGGGATTAATATTTGTTTTAAGAGCAGCAGCATATCTTGGACTTTGGTAAATCGGAGCAAAATTGTTTTGATTGTTGGTTTGTCTTGTTCTTTTCTGTAATTCTTGATAGATCATGCATCCTTTATAATTCGCAGGATGAGGTCCTCCACACAAAGCGCATGTGGCAGGTGTGTCTGGTTTTTTCTTACAAGTTAGTGTGTCATGCGCCCCTCCACATTTCACACATGCAAATGCTGGATGACAATATGCTTTTGTGTGATTATACGATTGACACCGAGTGCATTGTACCAGTTCGACCTTTTTAGGTGGGGGTTCAACTTGAATGGACATATTTTGTAAATGTTTAAGGTTATAGATTTCCTTATTATTGTCTGCTGATTCTAAATCAATAAAGAATAGAGGCAAGGGGTCTTTAGACACCCTACTTCTTATATTGTGGATATTTCTAGTTATAAAGCCGTGCTGGTGTAATTCTTCCTTAATGTAGCTCACCGGTACTGTAGGATGTAGATGCCTTATAACTACTCGATAAGCTCGTTGTTGTTTAAATTGGTGTGTGGTGTTTAATATTGTTTTCTTGCAAGTATTTGCTTAGTTTGCGATAATTTTCAGGCGTGTTAACATTAATTTTGACCTCATTATCCGCCACTGATTTCGAATTGTATTCTGTTGGTAGAATTATAGAACTTAAACTTTTAACCATATCGGGGTAGTTTTTAACTCCTTGAATAAATGGTTTCGGGGTATTAATAGTGGAAGTTTCGATTTTATCTGTCGTTACTTCTGCCTCTTGATTGGATAGAGCTATAAATCTGTTTGTTTGTGGTACAGTATTACTAGATGACGGGTGAAGTGGTGTTTTTGTTGGTACTTGCTTTTTTCTAGACAGTATTTGAGTTGCACGTTTACGCTTAGTTCGACGTACTTCTTGCCAGCTATTTTCTTTAGTTATCACTTCCTCATCTGAGTCAGTGTATACTAGCATGTCTTGTGTGTCTTGCGTGTCTTGCATTGCTGCATAACTCTGACTTTGTGATTGTGTTGAGGCTAATTGGGGAAACTGCTGTTGATAATTAATTATGGATGAGGATGGATTTTGGGATATATGGAAATTGCTTGCGAATTGTGTTTGTTGGGGTAGACCTAGATCAGGTACAGGAGCGGGTTGTTGATAATATAAACCACTTTGATGATGATTTGGCATGTGATTAAAAGTAAAGCCCGGCATTATGCCTTGATATCCAATGCTGGCGCCTGGGCCAGGCCCAGCAAACTGCATGTTTTGTTTTTCAGTATCGAAATTGGATTTGTGATACTTAGTGTGCACAATAACGGTACAAATAAAGTAAATAATTGTTCACTTATCTGGTACGCCAGCTGACCGACGACCTTAGGATTTATCAACTGCACTTGAGAATCCAGCGAGCGTGGCGAACACAACCTTGCGCTACAAAACTCAAACGAGAACTTCCACACAAGAAATGCTTACGATTGCATATGAACACTCATACAGGAGCGAAACCCTTCAAGAGTAATTTATGTGACTTTAAAAGTGCATACATGAAAAACTTGCTAAAGCGTATGAGAACTCATACAGGAGAGAAGTACACCGTTTGATTACAATATTTATAATTGGCAGATTATAAAGTTTAACCAATAGGATTATTTTATAATTAATAGATATAATTATTTTGAAGCTTCTATTACCTATGTTAATTGTAATGTTGTTCTTTTGAAAATGTTTTATGTAGTATTTGTAGGATTTTTCATGTGGCTGTAAGAATATTTATAAAGCAATCTTAAAGGTTACTTGTATTTGTTATAAACTAACTAATCTTGTTTCTATGCAAAACACTGTAAGCAATAGTCTTATTCAGGCAGATTTTTTGCGTGTATGTGATTAGAGTGGATACCTTCTAGATTTGTTTATTTTAATTTAGGTACCAGATTCAGTTTATAATATCTGTCTTGTCAGGGTCTATCGATTATTAATCATTTAAAGAGAACAAATTATTTGTGTATATACAAATAGAAATTTAATAATTATCACTTACAATTAATATTTTCAGCTTGAATTGAATACTTATCACTTGAATTCATAAGCGCCCTAAAAACCCTGCACTTTTTCTTCATAAAATTTATTTATTTCTTGCTATCGGATGCTTAGAAAATTGTAGTTCATGTGTATCTATTCATTTGATATTTGCGTAAAGGGGTTTCACATCATTCTGGAGCACCTGGAGTCTGAAAAACGGTAATTATGGTTCTGTCTGGGAGAATACTGGATTCAGTGGATGCTTGTTTAGCGTGATTTCGCTATAATGTTGACCTTGTTTGAATTTCGATTCATCCATTCGTATATTACCAGTTTAGGAAATGACGATTTGATATTGCCGTGTGGCATTCATTATTTTTGAGCTCTCATAGAAAGTGCACGTATTCTTGGATTTTCTTTTATAAGTTGTTCTAAGGCTTAGGACGTTTCCCAATTTAATTTTCAACACCGCAATTGTGGAATTTTAGATATCGATAGTAGTAATACGAATTTCAGGGAGTTATTCCGATTTTATGCCAATCCCTTTGAGAAAGTTCTTTTCGCCAATTTTACATCTTTTGCTAAGCTTGGAAACATTCAAATTCTATTGTTCTGTACCGGTCCCAGGCTTTTTAACTTTCGCGGTTCCATAGAACGTCCAGAACATTCTACGGAAATGCAACCGTACGAAGCAGCCAATCGGGAAGCCGTAAACCGACCATGGCGGACAGGCAGTTTCCGGGACGCCACTCTCGACCACTACAGTTGGTGACAGGTCCGGAATGTAACGAGTCTGCGCGTGTATACCTTTTCTTTGTGCCCGTAATTAAATTGTGTATGTTTTGATTTGTTAATAAATAGTCATCATAATTATACGTGAGTGTTATTACTAATTTAATATCACAGTTCCTATTGTTTTATTTCTAAGTAATTTGAATTTCTTTAGGCGAATACGATCATCTGTTAAAATAAAGGAGCCCCGGAGATACTTCGACGCGATTGGAGTTTATCATCCACATGCCGAACACAGCTGTTGCATCGCAGTTCGAACTATCAGCAGGGTTTATACCTAAGCATTACAGGTGTGCCCGTTCCGATAATTTTTAATTCTTAAATAAATGTAGGTATGTCTGTTTTTAAAACTTATTTTGGATTCAATTTAATCTTTTCTCCAGTATCGTTAATCCAAGCATTATTCAATTTCTGTTTTTGATCAGCCGACAGATTTAATTCCATTTTGTAATTACATTATCAATCTATGGATATCATCAAGTAGCTGAATTTCTAAATATTCATCTAGATGGATAATATCAAAATAATTACCATAGAAATCCAGATAATTACTTAATTCTTCTTCTTAGGGTGCTTTATCTCTTACGAGACGTAGCGATCTTCTCTCCTTAATTATACTTTCATTTTATTAAAGAGGTCAATACAGTTGGGATTATAATCAAGTTCCGTAACTATTTCACAATATGGATGTTTTCTTATCAATTTATTTATTTGTTTTTGCTTCTTAACTCTTTGACATCTTATAACGTAAGGCTCTAAATCTTTATCCATTCGCATTGCGAATTTTATTTATTGTTCTTAAAGCATTATCTTACAATCTCATAGTAACAATTTCCTTAGATTTTCTTTGAAATTGGTCTTATATATTTTGTTTAGCGAAGGATGCATTTGCAACCCAGTTGGTCCGGTAAGTACCTACCGTTCGAGCGCTGGCTCAACGCAAGTAATATTCAAGTCTGTGCCTGTATTTCACTATCTGTTTTTGCACTGTCTAAATGGCTGCAGCTTTCCGCAAGTCCGAACTTGCTAATTTTCATCGTATATAAATGTGCGACACTTTGGTAGGGCTCAGCATTTCGATTCTGATCATGATCTCTGTGGTGTTGCTTAACACTGATCAGCGTTTGGCCATTATCATCCAGAATATAAAGCCGGAGTTTTGGGTATTCGGCGAATTGTCTCGACCCCTTAATTGGCTTAAACCTAACCTATGCCCACGTCTTTAATGGTTACTTTAACCAACACGCTTTATTTTTTGGCTCTAAAATTGTAAAAATATCAGGGTATTTACAACAGAAGTATCAGTTACCAACTGATACAATTAATGCGAACCATATTCGAAAGTTAATGCAGTTACAGTTACAAGAAAATTTAAACATTCTCTTGGCATCTAATTTACAGAAGACGATTTAACACGAAACAACTTCCAAAAATGAGAGTTTCAACGTCGACAAATGTAATTAGTCATAGTGTTATGTAACGAAGTGTCCAGTGCGCGGTCTAAATAAATTTTAAATTAAATTTTGTATCCGCGTAGTGCGGCGAAAAGGCGCTGGTGGCGCTCTCATTCAGGATTGGTACCCGTCTCCCACCTTGTTTCTAGTGCGAACTTAACCTATTTGGTTTCCACGTGCTTTAGTAAAGTTGTATTCACTAGATTTTGGTTGTATGCAATTTGGGTTGCATACCCAGCTGTGCACATAAACCACGTTAACATTTCATATTCCGTTTATTTAATTGTACATAAATGTTATTAATTAGTTTTAGTAATAAATAAGGACATTCTATACTGTCTGTGTATACCAGCATGTAATTAACTAATGCAAGTATAAATAATAAAGTGTTTATTCCACTACCGTTGTATAGTTTCTTTAGTTTTAAACAAGAACCTGGCTCTGAACTACCCCGAGCACTCCAACCCCCAGACTAAAAGGGTTGGACTGCTACAGTTAGCAGTGCACTGAAATTTCTGTCGGCTGAAATGGGAAAATCAGAATTCTTCACAACTGCATGAATTGAAAAATGGTTTGTAGTAATGACATATAGACACCCTACGTTGGCTTTAAGTAAACTAAACCCAGAAAAGTTCAAAGAAGCTTTGGAATTTTTGGAATCCTTCATGGAAATTATTCAGCATATGGAAAAGTTGGTGCATATCCAGTTTGGAAACGTTCTTAGACGGTGGCCCTTTTTTTCTATACCATCGATATCTGCCGTGTTAATAAATTATATTATTGGCAATCTATATATCACTGTTTAATAAGATTTCTAGTACAAGATCCTAGGTTTTAAGAAGCAAGAATAACCCGCTCGTGGGTAACAGTGTCCAGTGATTGGAACGTTACTTTTAAAAAATAACGCGTTCCCGTTACACGTTAGTCACTAATAAAAGTAACGCGTTGTCGTCACACGATACTTATTTTCAAAAGTAACGCGTTCTCGTTACCAGTTACTTTCACAAATAACGCGTTACTATAGACGTTTCTTAACTTTTTTTAAATTTTATTTAATTACTCTTATTCTATGAAATTTTGTTTACTGTGAATGTTACTTAAATTTTTTTTTAAATTATTTTAAATTTTTTATTTTTTGAAGTTTTTTTAACTTTAGTTTGACCAGTACTAGAACTTGAAATTAGAAATAAATTGTAAATATAATAAAACAACAGTTTGAAATGCATATTACATAAAATCTTTATTAAACTACAGTTTGAAATGTTACATATAATCTTTATTAAGTTTTAATAATAATTATGTTTCGAAATTTTCATCGGATAAGGCATGTCTCTTATGACGTGTACATTTTCTGAACTTTATGAATTCGCAAAACATCGTAAAATTTTAACTGTGTATGTATAGGTTAGGTACTGTAAAATGTTTTATAGGGAATCCAACTGATCCATCTGATCCATTTTCATGAAAGTGTAGTCCAATGATACAATTACCTCCTACGCCACCACCATCTTACTTAAAATATAAATATGTAGAAGTATATTGACAGCTCTACCTATTAGCGCCATAAGTAGGTAACATCGATCATTTTAATGAAATGAACGAAACAGTAATTTTAGTTGCCATGCTATACATAGATGTTGGATGGCGTCAAGCATTTGTACGGGGGAAAAACATATGGGCACAATCCTTTATGCTCTAAAAGTCCTACTTAAAAAACTTACACGTGCGTAAGATTTGAAAATATCAGTAATAAGAGCACATATGTATATTCTATAATTATAGTATAACTAGGAGGATTATAGTACATAAGTTTCTTCTTTCGTACTCGTTATTTACCTTTAATAACTCCGTACATTAGTATCGTTCAAATAAAATCTTACATTCTTATAATAATAATAATAATAATAGTTCCCATCATTCCCTTGCGGGACATAGGGCGATTACGAATTCTTTCCACTGTTGTCTGTCATCTGCGATTGGTTTTAGCTGTGCGAATGATTTCCTACTCCCTTCTGCAACAGTCCTCCTCCAGGTCGTTCGTGGTCGTCCTGGCCTCCTTTTCCCTTGCGGATTCCATTCCAGCACTGCTCGACATGGCTCTTCACGGGATTTCCTTAATGTATGTCCGAGCCAGCTATATTTTCTCTTCTTTATTTCATTGTTGATATCT
>JABXWE010018947.1:0-24522 GCA_014611495.1 Limonius californicus
ATATATATATATATATATATATATATATATATATATATATATATAGTATATTATTGATGTTGGGAGTTTGCATGCATTCCCACATTTTGCTTTGAGGAACACTGTCATATGCCATATTAATGTCTATTAAGACGTAAAGATCTTCCACGTGCACTCTTTTTTTCAATAACTTGTTTCAGTACCAACACATTATCGACACATGATCGTCCAGACCTAAGACCGCTCTGTTCTTCTAATTTATTGATCTCTTCCTCTATTTTTTCTTTTAGAATTTTTCCGTATATTCTGGACATCGAACTAATCACACTAATACCTCTATAATTCCCACAGTCAGTTCTGTTACCCTTCTTGTAAATTGGGGATATATACGCTTGTTTTCATTTTCTGCACACTTTTTCCTCTTTCAGGCATTTGTTGAATAGTTTTGCGAGAATACTGAGCAGTTATGTTGGAGCAGCTTTTATAAGTTTTATAGGAATATTCCCCGGTCCAGGTGCTTTGTCATTTTTCATTTTATTTATGGCTTTTACTACATCAGCTACCTGTATTTGTGGAATATCATTGGGGAAGTGTATTTCATCCATTGTTTTTTCTTCTTCGCCTTCTGTTGCAATAAATTCTGCTCTTTCTTCTGTTAGTAGGTTCTTATAGTATTCTCTCCACGTGTTTATACTAATTAGATAAACACCACCGTTAACAATCTCTTATATATGTCTTATTTAGTTTGCATCATTGTACGCTTGAAAGTTTTTGTAAACGGAAATGGTGCCTTCAACTCCGCAATGGTTTTATTCAATAACTTACTATGGAAACCGATCGGTATAAATTTCAAACGGACTTTTTTTTGACGCGATTTTTGGCGGAGTGATTTCTATCTGAGTTCGTGCTTGAACAACGCGCGGGCCTAAAATTACTAGCTACCTTGGTTCACGGACAACAGTGTTAGCTACCAGAACATTCTGTGCATTTATTTATCTGCCAGGATAATCCGTAATTAGTATTCTGAATACAGATTACAAACTTTGTTAAATGTACCAAAACTAGTTGAAAATACACCCCTTCGCGTTTAATTCCTCTGGCACGTATTTTATTGTAGGAACTCAGTTGTGATTTGTTTTGTGCATATTGTCCAAAGAACTTTATGTACGTGAAGTAAAATGGAAGTAATAAAAAGCAACAATGGCCTATAGCCGCTCTCGAAGCAAACTTATTAATTTAATTATGGCAACAGTGCTGCATACGCTTCGAGCGAACTTAATCTCTCTACATTCATTATTAACGAGCAAAAATTAGGTTAATACTCCGAAACATTTACTCTACGTATCAATTTCTAATGCGATTCTAATTGTGTCATGAAGGTATTTTGTAACTTTATGTGTGATTGAAATTTATGACAGAATGAATTTGCAAATGAGGCATTGTTATGCTTTTGAATGTATTGCTTAAGTTTTAACGACTTGTTCTTCCAGTTTGCGCAAACACGCGTAACATCCTTTGTAGGATTCTAGTTTGGCATATGTAGTTTAATCATTGCAAGGTATGTATACCGTGAGTTCATTTGCTGTACGTATATACATGGTAAACTGTAAGGTAGACGGGAGAAATCTTGTTTATTATTTAATATCAATTAACTTATATTTAATGCCACAGGAATATAAAAACACTTTTATTAATAATTTCATTATACGAAGGCAGCCTTTTAAGTTTTTACAAAAACTAGGAAAGAAAAATTTTTTTGGAATAAACTGTTTTATTGCTTTTCAAAATATTCGCCTTTAAGATTTATACATTTTTGCATGCGTTCAAACCAATTCCCGAAACACTTTTCCACTCTGAAGTTGGTATCTCAAAAAACATGGTTTTTGAAGGCTTCAACAACTTCTTGATGTGATGAAAATCACTGTCCACGCATTTTTTGTTTGACATTCGGGAACACAAAGAAGTCGTTAGGCGATAAATAAGGCGAATACGGACAATGAGATATTAATTTGATGTTTTTCCCTTTCAAATAATCAATTGCTGGACGTGTTGTGTGAGAGCTGGCGCTGTCATGATGAAGAATGATGCGACCTTTTCTGATTTCGCCAATGACTTCTGGCGAACAAATTGTTGTAAAGTTGGAAGTGCTTCGTGAACGAACAACTTATGTGGGATTCGATTCATCTTGAACACCCAAAAGTGGATTGTTGCTTAGTTTCCGGTTCATACGAATATATCTAAGTTTCTTCACCTGTTACGATGTTGTATACGGATTTTGCAGTTCCTCGGTCGAATGTTTTGAGCATTTCCTTACACCGATTACCACGAACCTTTTTTTGAGATTTAGAATTCATCGGAAACAGATCTTTTTAACAGCTAAATGTTCGTGCAAAATCGAATGTATTGCAGTATTTAATATCACTAAGGATGCCTCTATCTCATTCAATCGTGTTGTACACAGCATCGATGTTTTGCGGAATAACAACCGACTTTGGTCGATCTTCACGAAATTAATCACTGAATGACGCACGACTACAACGAAATTCTGCAAACCAATTGTAAACAGTATTTTATGATGGTGCTTCATTACTAAAAGTTGAACGAAACGATTCTATGCATTATTATTGAGTTGGCCTTTACCAAAATCGTAAAAAATCATCCAACGAAAACCTTTACGTGAAATTTTCATTTTTTCACAAAATTGCTTTTTTTAAACGCTCACTGTAAACAAACTACTCGGTCAATTTCTAAGCTGCCACTGTTTTCACAATAACAAATGTCAAATTTTACGAAAATAGCAATGACACATTTCAATAGCTCTCCCTACTGGTCGTAGGCTGCTCTGGAAATATCGACTTCATAGCATTTTGACTTATGTGAGCTTGGACTAACTTAAACAATATGTAAAGGATTAGCTTATCATAATGTCTAAATGTTTAATATGCTGTAAATGGAGTTCTTTGGTCATTTCCTAAAACATAGAGATTGTTTAGTGATACTTTTTGGTTTGTTTTTACATCAGTAAAACATAGCGTTACCTCCCTGTACTGGGGAGTACATATACAAGCAATTACAGAAAACATATTAGCAATAGAAACACTTAGCGTTTTTAATTTTGGTAATAGAGGTTGAACATGAAGCAATCTGAATCTCTGGATGTAGCAGTGGAAGGTCAAATATAGCTTGTTAATTTCGGAAATGCTATCTGTATAATCTGTAGATAACCCTAGGTTTTGAATTTTCCGCCACCATGACTGACCTAAGTGGAACTTACATTTAATCAATTTAACATACTTCTAACGGTCCCTTCAAAATACTTGGGATGGGCAGAACTTTAATCCAAATTTGACGCACTTACGAGTTATGTTTTGAAATGCGTTGTTTGTTTGGTAACAAACAGAAAACCAGAAGGTATATAATGCCCATTTTAAAATTTTGTTATCAACTATTGCCTATTGACCGTTTATGGGAAATTGTGAGGTATGTCAACACTATGATTAATTTTCGGCTTGGACCGCGTCGTCGATTGGAGGTCACACTCAGCAAAGGCAGGATTGATTGATTGATTGATTAATAGCAGGGTTTTGAAGTGGGTTAGTTAGCCCGATTTGCACTTCGACTCTATGATATTTTGTGCGCTCCCGATTCTTTCAAAGTAGATCTGTGCCCTCAACGAGTTGCAGGATATTTTTTACGAGGTTCGCATGTTTGAAGGTTGTTTCACGAAGTTCCCCGGAATAGTAGCTATCTCTTACGGTAAAGTGCTGGACGGTCGGAGGATTATGTGTGAGGCTGTTTCCTCCTCTTCTTCACATAGTCTACAGAGTGTGTCTCCTCTGTATACACCGATTTTGTGAAGGTGTTTTTGCATGTGGCAGTGCCCTGTTATAAGTCCTACCAACCGTCTAATCTGAATTCGTCCTAGACGGAGGACCTTAGTTGTTAGTCTGCGAGGAGGCGTTCTAATTATTTCCTTCCCCAGTTTTTGTCCCTATACTGCCTTCCAGCGAGGAATGGTCCACATTTTTACACCTGTTTGGATGCTTTGTTTGGGGATACCGAATACAGGTTCTGACCATATTAACGGGGTGGATGCACCGGATTTTGCGAGGGAATCTGCTTTCTCGTTTCCCTCTATCCCCTTGTGCTCTGGCATCCGTATGAGCTGAACTACGTTCTCTTCATACAAGGATGTCAGGAGGTATAGATATTCCCTCGTTAATTTGGTATTAATGCGAGATGATTCAAGTGCTTTTAAAGCTGCTTGCCTGTCAGATAAGATGCTTAGGCGTTGTTGAGCATACCCGCGTTTTGCATTTTCCTGGATACATTGCATTATTGCAGATTTCAGCTTGAAAGACTGTGGCCTTATTTCCCAGGGGTACCCTAATGTATATATTCCGGCCCCTGTATCTTCTGATGTGCGGGAGCCCTCTGTGTACCAGACTAGATCCCTTGACAGCTGAGATGGGGTTCCTTGAGTCTAGTTATTGCGATTATATCTTACAGTGAATGGTTTGTCGAAGGAATACTCTGGAAGGATGTAGTCGGTACGCATTTGATGGATAGGGTTACCTTCTACTACTTATTGTATCCGTTTGTGTCCATATCGTTCCTGGCTGGTGTGCCAGTTAGTGGTGGATTTCATTCTATGTGCTCCAATCCAGTCTTCCCCCTTTATATATATATCTAAAGTGACTAGTGCCAGAAGGGCTTCCACAGATGCAGTTGTAGTGCTGTTCATGACTCCACATATACACAAACAGGCCAGTCTCTGTATCCTGGTTAGTTGTGTGATGCTTGGTTTCTGCTTAACTTTAGGCCACCACACTAGGGTGACATAAACTATCGTGGGTCTAACTACCGCAGTGTAGTACCATTGGACCATTGTCCCCATGTTTTACCAACATGCGTCTGCCCATTTTCGGGGCCATTTTCGCTTTGTTTGTGATGTTATTCAGGTGTATGTTTCAGTTCAATTTTGCATCCAGGGTAATGCTCAGATATTCGACCTCCTGGCTAACCTGAATTCTTTCACCAAAGATTGTTAGGTTGTCAAATGCCCCTGTATCTCTTTTCTTGGTGAAGGGTATTATTAATGTTTTACAGGGGTTAACCTGGAGGTTTTCTCTTACGCACTACCTTTGAGTGATGTTAAGCGCCCTCTGCATGAGGTTTGCCATGATTGCTGGGTATTTGCCCTTTATGAGGATGACTATGTCATCCGGATAACCTTGGGCGTAGAACCCTTCATCACTGAGTATATGTAGAAGTTCGTTTACTACCAGGTTCCATAGAGAGGGGTATAAAACCCCCTTGTGGGCTGCCCTTGGCAGCATGTACCCTGAGAGTTTCTTCTCCCAGACAAACCTGAATTTGACGCCCTTCTAACATGGTTCTTATCCATCTGTTTGTGATGTCGTTGACGCCATGTGTTCGGGTGGCAGATATCATTGATTGAAATGAGGTGTTATCAAATTCCCCCTCTATGTCCAAGAAGTCAGCTAGAGCTATTTGTTTGTTGATTATTGATACTTCTACTCTACCGAGAAGGTTGTGAAGCGCAGATTCACATGACTTTCCTGATTGATATGCATGTTGATTACGATTGAGGAGATTAGATTTTATAGCCCCGTCTCGTATATGCCTGCCTATCAGTTTTTTCATAGTCTTTAAGCAGAAGCACATTAGGCTGATTGGTCTGTATGCCTTTGCCTGGATTTACGATACTCACCCGTGTTTGGGAATGAAGGCCACCTTGGTGGGCCTCCACGCCAGTGGGAGGTAGGAGTACTGGTTACTGTATGTTAAGCTGAACAAACTAACGTTTCGCAAGACATTGCAGCTTGCACTTTCAGAGTTCTCGTAGTATTGAATTCAAATCCGGGATGCGGAGGTATTTAAACCCTTTTGAGCCAATCAAGCAGAACGTCGTAGTTCTGGTTGGCAGTCGTCGTTAGGCGGGAACAGGTGCGACAGGGCATGTCCGTGGGAGCGATCTTGTTTCCGAAACACAAAATGGATTTTGAAAATGATGGAGTGCTTGCTAAAATTCCGCATTACTTTCCAAGAATCATACGAGAAGCAATTGAGATTGAGGAACAACCCAATAACATCAATAGAGAGGATGGGTTCAGGCTCAGCAAAGCTTGGATAGCGATAATTCATCCATAAAGTTTTTAAGTACATATAACTGTATATAATATATAACCTTTATATATTTGGATGGGAACTGTAAAAATTAGCATTACATTTTGCATTAAACAATTTGCATGCAGTTGTTGTTGGTTCGGAAGCAAATTTGTGGAGGAAATAAAGCAGTCTCATTTATATACGTATTCACTAAGTAATCCTCAAATTTAGTAACCATGGCAGAGTCTGTGGGCCAGCTGAGCCAGTTCAGGGCTGAAACCAACACCACCCTGAACACTAACAAACAAAAAGAAAAATTCAATCTGCTCCAATCAGAACAGGAACCAGCAAACATCACTGAAAAGCCACAGTCACCGAAAGTGGTCTACAACCGTTTGAGTAACCAACTGGATGAAGCTGCCCAAAATGTCCTAGCTAAAGGATTTAACTTCGAGGTTGCCCCCAGCCACCTACCTGTCGAGGACATAATTTGTGGAGTTGAATCAGCCGTCTCAGTACTAGACAAAACCACAGCTGAAATTATACGCCAAGATGTTTCTCATGTCTTACGAACCTCCAAACCACCAAAAGAAACATATCACGCGAAGAAAACCAAGCTCTACGGCAACTAAGGAAGAATGAAAACATCATCATACTACCTGCAGACAAAAGCAACGCAACAGTAGTTATGGACACTGTGGAATACAACTCCAAGATAAACTCTCTACTACAAGATCCAGCCTACCAGCCCATCACCACGGATCCTACCACATACCTAGAGAAAACTACAAAAAACAAGATCAAACAGAGCCCGATCGCCGAAGACATACAACGACAGCTGATACCCAGGGAGAAATCATCCAGATGTCCCAAACTGTATGGGCTACCAAAAGTACAGAAACCAGGAGCACCTCTCAGGCCAATTGTCAGTTCAATAGGATCCCCCCTACAACAGCTGGCAAGATACCTGGCAAAACATCTACAACCTCACACCGAAGAAGCCGCATCTTACGTTAAGAACGCAAGTCATTTCGTCGATTTACTGAGGAAGGAAAAAGTAGATCCAGAATGGTTACTAGTAAGTTTCGATGTGGTGTCACTGTTTACCAACGTTCCGATAGAGGAATCTCTGGACATAATCAAACAGAAATATGATCCACCAGTCCACATAATGGAATTGACAAAACACTGCCTCAAGAACACATACTTCCTGTACCACAACCAACAGTACAAGCAAATAGAAGGTGCACCAATGGGCTCTCCGCTATCCCCAGTCATAGCGAATCTATTCATGGAAAACCTGGAACAAAAAGCACTAGAAACAGCTGCACACAAACCCATACTCTGGCTACGATATGTGGACGATACGTTTGTTATTTGGCAACATGGAGAGGCACACCTTAACAACTTCCTGGACCACCTAAATAGTCTCCACCCGAAAATCAAATTCACGATGGAAATGGAATCAGAAAACCAACTACCGTTCCTGGATGTTTTGGTCAAGAAGAAATCAGACGGAAGCCTGGGCCACACGGTGTACCGGAAACCCACTCATACAGACCGCTATCTCAACGCGGAATCACACCACCATCCAGCACACTTCGATCAGTGGTCAAAACCCTGGTCACTCGTTCTCAACGACTCGCAGACCCCGAAAACATAGACCAAGAAATGAAGAAACTCCGAAAAGCTCTGCGACAAAATGGCTCAAGAACCAGACCATCAATGATACACTTAAGCCCAACCGAGTTAAGCCACAGGATGAAAAAGAAAAACCCGCATCCAAAGCCCACCTGCCATACGTCAAAGGAACAACAGACAAAATCTCTAGAATTCTACGAAGACACAATGTGGAAACTACATTTACAACAAACAGAAAGATCAGCTCCATTCTACGAAACCCCAAAACAAGGATATCTCTGGAGAATCAAGGTGTCTACGAAATTCCTTGCCAGGACTGCGATCAAACAAATAGACGAGTCAATGTGAGAAAAGGAGAACACGAAAATGCTGTACGAAAGAACGAGGCGACTTCATCACTGGCACAACACCTAAGCACATCATCTCACAAAATTGTTTTCGAAAACACCAAAGTACTGGCCAACATAGGACACCTGAAATCAAGAATATTAAAGGAAGCAATAGAAATCGAGAAACACCCAAGGAATCTAAATTCTCGTGATGACACCCAAAGACTAACACCCTCTTGGAAACCGGTTCTCGCCAAAAAACAAATACACTACAGAAACCAACAAGAAAATACAAATCCACCTCAACAAAATCAGAACGTTCCAGCCATAGCCGGTCCCGTCACACGCAACCGAGCGCGAAATCAACAAAGCGCAACCACACGGAACGGCCAAGAAGTATATATAGCTCCAGCAGAAACGAACGTCAACAGTCGTATTACAAGAAGCATCAGCAGAAAGTTATCCGACAAGGCCTGAAGATGGCAAATGTGACTTTGCGTCAAGACAACCAGCCCGGTCCGTCCCAGGACCAAGAAGTTGCTACGCGGAAGTATTCCTGGAAACCAACCACAGCATACAACACCCGCGGAATCCTCAAAACCAACATCATATATATATATATATATATATACATATATATTGTGACGCCTAGTTAATCGACGGCGACAACAAAAGTAGTTTTACACACTACAAGCTATCGAAACATCAAATTTCTAAGCAAGGTCCAGGTATCAAGGACAAGGTGTTACGGTCCAAAAAAGTTTTACGTTACGGCGCCAAATTTGTTACGGGCCAAACGCGCTTTTCTTGGACCCGCAAACAAAAAAAAAGATGGAAAAGGCCAGCGGCTTGCTCAGAGGAGTAGGGAGGGTTCGTAAAATTTGCTTATAGAGAAAATGCTTCAAGTTGTGTACAGGGCGAGTCAGAATAAGTGGGCGCCACCTTCCAAATTCCAGCTGGTCTTGTAGGTCCTCGCGGAAGGTCGAGAAACCAACAGCTCACGTGAATGGAACCTACCTTTAATTGTGCCTTCACCTAGATCTTAAAGCTTGCAAAATCCTTACATAAATATTCAGAACACAGCAATAAAAGACATGCGGAATTTTAACACATATAATGAACTATCAAAAAAAAAATGGCACAGAACATACAAAGATAAATATCAACGATAGGAGACTTTATAACGTAAAACACACAGTAATAATTTCGAACGTTCGCACAGAACTCTACGCCGCTGGTGCCAATGCTACATTTAAATTGTTTCAATAACTGCTTGGCCCAGTTGCGTAAGTTTACAGAAATAATACCATAAAATGAACGTCTGTATATTATTTATACAAAATAAACAGTGGCTTCAGGTCACTGTTACTATTTTTATCAATAAAACCAAAACAAAGGTTAACACGTTTGAATTTTGCAAGTTGCACGGAAAGTTTTGCTTCACAAAAAAAACACCAAACTGGAAGTTTTTACCTTGAATTTTGCAGACAGGCACAACCTTGACGAAGAGACGGCACAATTAATGGCGATATCAATTTATAAACGATGGACACAGGCGTAGCCAGGAACCTTCGATAACATGAAATGGCTGCAGAACCACGGGCGTTGGGCTTTGACGATGATCCGCCAAAAGGCGATTTTACAACTCACTGAAGAGTTGCCTTTTCCTGGGGTTGAATCAAGATGTTCCCATTAATCCGGCAATAGCCGACAGTCTGTTAGATACCCCTTGGTACAACAGCGAAACGGAACACACATTAATGATACCCCTCACAAAAAAAACCCGAGAGCCGCCCCTGCAGCACTTGACGTAATTACGATTGCCGATGATGGAGCTTCGGACAACCGGAGTCCTCGAGATCTAATTATGGACTGCCCCAAAATGCAATGGAGCCTGCACATCTCCCCTCACAAGATTACACAACATAACGAAATAATTGGGAATATTCCAGAAGGAATCTCATGGCACGTGGATTCTGAACAAATAGAGGTCAAGCGCGAGAGAAAAACAAAAGCTTGCAGATTTTAACACAAAGAACTATTGTCATATCTTGAGCTTCGAAAGACAAAAACAAAATACCGAAACGGCAACCCATAACAAGACCTTGATTAAAACCACGTTAACTAAATTTTCAAGTCAAAACAAACTAGCGAAAATAGTAATCCAAAGTAAGAATTTAATTAGAACAGCGATACTAATTCCAACGGAGCGGCAAATGAAATTACGGAATTACCAAAGTGTGCGGCAAATTTAAAAATCACATAACACACTGCTGCATATTAAATTGGGCTTAATGAAAAATTTCGTTAAAGCACTAGATAGGAAAGGAAGAGGGTATTTATATCTGAAACAAAAATTTCCGAGAGTTAGTGGGGCAAAAATTAAAGAGAAGTAATGAAAGATGGCGAATTTGACAACTTGCTGAATAAAGTTGAACTAAGAGCATCGAGAGCTTCTACAACAGTTGTGACCAGTTTTCTTGGAAATCTTGAAGCTGAAAATTACAAAGATCTTGTGACTGAATTACTTGTCACATGTCTTTAAAAATTCACTTTCTGGATGCTTATCTCGATTTCTTTCCGTAAGCGACGAACATGGAGAACGGTTCCACCAAGACGTTGCAACCATGGAAAAGCGATACCAAGGCAAATGGAGTCCTAGTTTGATTGCTGATTACTGCTGGACATTAATCCGTGATGCCCCAGAGACCAAATATCGCCGTAAAAGATCCACAACAACATACCGATATTGGTATATTTCCGTATAACTCACAACACTTCGTAGCAAATAAAGTGTGGGTGATAGAGAATATCCAATGTCATTTTCTGTTTTCTGGTGAAATTTTATATAACATACGCCATGTTTTATACATGTCACAAAAAAAGTTGATTTTTGTTTATCAGTGTAATTATCATAATCTTCACGAATGGGCTGCAGAAAATCCTCATTTAAGAAGACGCTCGCATTTTCAACATAGATCTAGTGATAGTATGATAGCTGGTATTCTTAATGATCGTCTGATTTGACCATATGAATAGCCACACCGTTAGAATGGTGCGAATTACGAATATTTTATAGAAAACACTTTACCCTTATTACTGGAAGATGTGCCATTAAATATTCGACGCGCAATGTGGTATCAACACGATGGGGCACCAGCGCATCAATGTCTTCGTATTAGAGGTTGTCTTAAGACACATTTTCCGGGCAGATGGATTGGAGTAGGAGGACCCGTAGTATGGGCACCGCGTTCACCGGACCTGATTCCATTAGATTTTTATCTTTGGGGTCACAGGAAACAGATTGTTTATGTGACTGAAGTGCACGCGGTAGACGAATTATGTTTAAGAATACAGCAGGCTGCCGATACTATTGGGAATAACCCAGCAACCAAATTAAGAACGCAGCGATCGCTTCTGCGAAATGCGGCTTTGTGTATCGAACACAATGGAGATATTTTTGAACATTTTTTGTAAATAATATAACAAAAATGTATTAAAAAAATGTACATCATAAAATTCGGTAAACTAAAATTTTAGCCATATAAAGTATGAAATAAACAATAACTCGTTAACGGTTACGTTTAGGACATATCTTTATGTGGATTTTTTGACTCTAAATAAGTTCTGGAATTCATCTTTGAAATATTGCCCGTACGTTTTGGGACACCATGTATTATATATTACAAGTTCTTCAAATAGTTTAGGGAATAATCAATAATTTATGATATTGAACCTCTGATGCTTCCATTTAAATTCATAAAAACAAAGAGCTAACTGTGCCAGGATGATAACGAGATTAGAGTTTAGAGGGGTGCATGATACTGCCTTATGCAATAACAATTTGTCAGATTAGAGGAACTGCTCAATCAAGCGAAAAGTCGGCTTGTCTGATTATTCCCAGATGGGATACAATCTCACGTCTTGTACAAATTGAATTACAGTAAGAAGTTTCGGAAACACGTCACGAGGTATTAACAAATTTAGTCCTCAATGGACTTTGATTGATCGCGAATAATGTCCTCCGGTCCAATCCATTTACCGCGTCCAGATATAAGATCAGACGTACGGAATGATAAATTCGCTCATTTTTTAACAACTTTGAAGATTCTGTTTAGATCTCAATAACTTCATGGAAAATGAATAATTTAATTGCATCAAATGTTTCAAGATTTTGTTTTGGATGCATTGCATGTTCTTAAGGCCGGATATGAGCAGTTTCGAGGGTGGCGGAGATAATAAAGAAAAAGGTTCTCGAAATCAGGCCCGCATGAAATCTTGGTGTCTTAAGGAAATTGCATTTTTACTTCCACCCCCAAGATAATATAATTTCCATTACGCTGATGGGCTTCAAGGGCGTTCTAAGACTATAGCGTGCTATCACATCGAGCAGTTTGCTTTTCTAAGGAGGTACTTCGAAGTCCCTATTTATAACTGTATGTTAGTTCAGTACTAGAACGTAATGGAAATAAGAAATTCGTTTACAAAAAATTACCTGAAATATGTAACCTGTAAGTTACAAGCGAGAAATTGAAAATCTTTATAAATTTAAGGAAAACGTTGTTCAACAAACATAACATAAGCAAGGTAATAAAATTCCAACTAGGGAGACGTAAAATTTTACAGACATTACGAAATTGTTGTTGCATTTTATTGCAGCATAAAATTGGAGATTTTCCACCAAGCCTTTTATTCTCTTTGTTTCGAATTGCAATTGCATGATGTGTCGTAATAAAGCAGTCCATACTTGGGAGCACAAAAGGGAATATTCTACCCTTCCAAGTATGATGTTTACAAACAGGCTTCTCTTTGCTTTAAAATTTCTGTTGTAGTCCCTGTCATCAGCTCGGTTTCTTATTCAGGCCGCAGCTCGCAGAAATCCGGATTTTAATGACTTGTTTTTAATATTACGCCGAGATGAGCTCCGCTCAGGACGGGGATGAAGCTGTAACAATGCATAAGAAATGTGTTCTGCTTATCATTTGGGCTTGCTTGTTTCTTGGGAATGCGAATAATGAAAGTATTATGCCGGGAATGAAATATGGATAAGCCCGCATTATTCCGGGCAATTAGTTTTTTTAATCGAAGTTTTCTTTTGGAGCTTTCAGCTGAAAGCGCACACTTCGAATATGATACTGCAGTCCGCTAGCTGTTCAAAGTTCAAATAAATAATCATTTATTGTGGTTTCATTTGAGAACTCAATCTTCGAACAACTCTCAAGACAGAATTGCATTTTTCCAGTTGAGTTGGTAATTGAACTCTGGGGAACCTGGAGCAGTTGTATCTGTATCTCAAGGAAAATAGTTTGTCAAACTACTTATTTCACTTATTGCCGAAAGGTTGGCTCTGCATTGTTTTTCTTTTCAAGAAATGTTTCTCGTTTATTTAGCGTTAAGAAACACGGAAGGTAAATCAAAGGAAAATTATGGAGTTACGGAAAATTATAGCCCACGTGTTACTACGTTAATTGAACGCATTACTTATAAACTTATAGCCAGGGAATGCGGTGCTAATGAAGTTAGTCTATGTTATTGACGACAATTAAACTAAAATTGAGCAACCTCTGCACATAAATGCAATGTTTTATACCGTGCGATCCAAAAATGGGGTGTAGCTGTTTACCACTGCTCGTTCTACTAATTTTAGATTGACTGTTGCCACTCTTAAGTGCGGCTTAAGACCGATTTGATCTTAGTGAAATTTGCTTATTGTTATTGTCCTTCGTTTACCAATGCTTAGAATTTTGTTAAACAATATTAAATAACATTTTTATTAAAGAAAGCTGGTCGAAAAGCCTTTTATATAGGTTTAATTTTATAAATTAATAGTTCTGCAAACGATATCCATCTGTCTTCCTTCTGATTCACAAAACGATCAATTAGTAATTCATAAAATTGTTAACATCTTAAATTATTTTCGTATTTTAACGCATACATTTTCTTCTTCTTCATAGTGTTTCTCGTAAGCTCTTTATACGTTCAGAAGTTGGAAAAAATCGTTCACTTTTGACAGTTACCATGAGTGTACAGGTTTCGGAAAAAGAGAAGAACAATATGAGCTAACTGTCGCCTTTCTGTGATATCTGCATTGTTAAAAATATCGTTGTCCTCAAATAAAAATGGAATATGTTTCTATCCATTTAGATAACGTTTATTTCACGTGTGCGGAGGGCGTTGACCACGAGGGCACCCGTACGAGCTGTAACGGTCAGCCGTTGATAGTGGAAGATTCTAGCGGAAAACAAAGAATGCACAAAGACAAACATTAGTGACTTTATTTTTATGCATAATATTCAAACCAGCAACCTACGATGTTTTTGTAATAATACTCTCTTTTTTTTATTATTGTAATCTTTTTCTAAATAAATGCAATAATTCTACAAACAATCTACACTTAAAGTAGCCTGTGTGGGGTTGCTAGTACCCCATCGGGCGCCTCCCCAGGTGGCGGATCGGGGAACGCTCACCAGAAATGGTGGGTACCGGGAAAATCATATACCCGGGGCGTACCAAAACTAGCTGACATTGGGTAGCAGCAATGCCAGTATTCGATTAAGGTGGAGAGGAAGAACCTCGGTACAGCTTCATACTATATACTTATAGGCGAAAATCACATACTGATTAAACTGGCTCTGATACTGCGATGAGGAAGACAACGGGAAACCACCTCATTATCCGCATTATTTTAATAACGTTCCCTAGTTTATCAATATGCGCAAAAACAATATAAACATGGCCCTGAGTCCCCGGCCCACCTTAGATGGTGGAAGGGTGCTAAGAATCACCGGGAAGAAAATATTAACATAGCTACTTGGAACGTCAGATTCATGTATGCTCCAGGGAAATTAGCCAATACGATTAAAGAAATGAAACGTTTGAACATTGAAACATTTGAAAGTCGAATTAATGGAGAAACGCAGATTATTCAAAAACAAAAATGAACAACGATACCGAGAAATACATAAAGAAATATGTAACGGTATTTTCGCCTAGGTTGTCCGCAACCCATTTCACACTGGACTCAGGAGTGCATACTTCGCGCTTCCCTCACTCTTTTTCAGCATTTTTGGAACTGCGCGTGATTGATTTTAGATAAACAGGATTTCCGGTCGGATTTGCTTTGCGTCTGACAAGCGAACGACTTGTTGCATAGATTTTTCTCGCTAAAGTGTATTCCACTTTGAGTTCATCTAGATTTTCTGAGTAAATCTTAAGTGATAACGTGATCTTTAATAGATTGTTCGATTACGTTATAGGCATTTTTGGCCGCTTTGATCAACGTTTCGTTTTTATCGTAATTTTTGTCGAGTCAATCGTAGTTACCGATTGGTAAGTTTATCCTTTTTTCTTTTAAGTTTTGACTGGCCTAAGATTTCATTGTATTCGAATTTAGACAATTTGGGGACGGCGAGATTTCTGCACTTTCAATGGTTGTATCTGCTGCTTGCGAGAAATAGTATTCGAATTCAATCCAGCCGCCTGCAGTGAAAACACGTGCCGGACTCGAGGCTGTTCTAGAACGTTCCATTCCAGATTAACCAGGGAAGTGCACATTAATTTTAATTTCGACGATTTTGGAGTCAATGTAAATACTCTTTGTTTATGTGTATGAATTTCTTTATATTACGGGGTAGATAAAACTAGGTTGTAATTGCACAGGGTGTTTCGACTTATTTTATTGGCTTAATACATTGGTATTTTAGCGTGTATAAGTATTAGCGTACATAATCAAGGGAGTCACTTGATATACAGTGTAAGTCAACCGGAGCGGTAGTATTGCGTTTTATTCGGGTTAAACGGCGATTTTGATTTCTCATATGCGCCATAGATCTTGGAAGGCCTTTCATGATTAGGGTGTATAAAGCGGCTTGAGGGCGTTGTTGGAGATAGAAAAACGCAGTATTTTTACTTTAGCTCAAAGTTATTAATTATTGAGGATATATGGAGTGATTGCGTACTGGTAATTGTGTACCGATACAGGATTCAAGGAAACATATACGTTAATGTTGTTAATTGGAGTTTATGAACTATAAATTTATGTTTATGTTGATATTAAATATTATTGCTGCAATTGGACTTATTATTTATTATTTCCTATCATTGTATTCTTTGAGTAACAAATTAAGTAAGTAATAAACTTGGGGTCCGACTAACCGATCGACATCTGAGTTAATGGTGGTGTACTATTTTTTATATAAGTCGGTGGCGCCCTTTCAGGTAATTAACGTAAAGTTAATTAATATATTTATTCGAGCAAAGCAGAGAACCGCCCATCTTCGATTGAGGTTCCGGGAGGCTATCATTAACCATATATTTACTTACTTAGTGTGGAGAAATTATTGTCAGGCGTCACAAATAACAAGAAAGAAAGATCATAGTTGTTAAGGAAACATGGTTTAGAAGAAAATGTCAAGAGATAGAAGCTTTACAAGAAAAGCATGATAACTTTAACCTATGCAAAAAAGTCCATGAAATGGCAGGAGCAGGACAGAAAAGATATGCAAATAATATATTAGTCGACGACAACAACAAGATAAGCATAGATCCCGAACAAAAAATGGTGACGTGGAAAAATTGCCTTCAAAACCTATTCAATGACACACCACTCGAATTTGAAATACGCAATAATGACGATGGGCCAGACATTCAGATAGATGAAGTTAGAAATGCTATATAGCTAGCAAAAACGGGGAAAGCGATGGGCCTTGACGAAATTCCAACAGAAATGTTGAAGCTATTAGATGCCGATGGGTTGGAAAGGTTAACAGAATTAATTAATAATATATACTCAACCGGAATAATACCAAAAGAATTGTTAGTCTCTACCTTTGTTACCTTGCCAAAAACAAAATATGCCAGAAAATGCAACGAATTTAGAACAATAATTTTTATGAGCCATGTTACGCATTGTACACCAGAGGATATATAGTAAATGTGAACAAAACATTACGGATACACAGTTCGGATTTAGGAACAACATGAGTACACGAGAGGCGTTGTTAGGCGTCAATGTTCTGTTACAACGGTGCAAAGGCGTAAACAAGGACGTTTATTTATGCTTTCTGGATTAAAATAAGGCGTTCGATACTGTACAACACGAAAAGCTATTATCTATATTAAATGATTTAAACTTAGACAACAGAGATATTAGACTAATTAGAAATCTGTATTGGAATCAGAAGGCTAAGATTAAACTAGAAGATCAGTCATCAGAAGAGTTCGACATAGTCAAAGGTTTCCGTCAAGGTTGCGTATTGTCACCACTGCTTTTTAATATATATTCTGAGGCAATATTTAGAGAGGCGCTCGAACACTGTGATAAGGGAATCGTGATCGGAGGAAGAAGAATTAATAATGTAAGATACGCAGACGACATGCTACTACTGACAGAAGAAAGAGATGATATGCATATGATACAGAAAAGTGAGCAGTACCTATAGCTTGACTATAAATACCAAAAAAACCAAAACTATGGTTATCACAAAACAACAAGGGAATAATCCTCACATAACAATAAATAAATAAAAGATCAATTAAATATTTAGGCTAACTACTAGATGATCAGTGCACGTACATGACAGAGGTGAGAAGTAGAATCCAACAATCAAGGCAGGCATTTATTAAAATTTATAACGTTTTATGCAATAAGAACTTGAGCCTAGATCTAAGAATTCGCCTCGTACGATGCTACATATTTGCTACCCTCTTGTATGGCGCAGAGTGGTGGACAGCTAACAAAGCCGAAATTTAAAAAAAATGCTTTTGAAATGTGGAATTATCGCAGAATATTAAAAATACCATGGACAGACAGAGTGCGAAATGAAGAAGTCCTTCGAGGATTAAACAAAGACATGGAAATAGAACTTACCATCAAAAGAAGAAAATTAGGATACCTGGGACACTTGATGCGACATGAACAATACAAAATCTTACAGAAATTATGCAGGGTAAAATAGAAGTAAAGAGAAGTGTCGGACGAAAAAGGATTTCATGGATGAAGAATTTGAGAAACTGGTGCCGAAAAAGTAGTTTCCTTGTTTCGTGCCGCAGTAAACAAGGTACAGATGGCGCTATTGATCTCCAACCTCCGATAGGACAGGCATTCTAAGAAGAAGAAAGTAGCTCAACAAGAGTATTGTCTTATGGCCTGAAAACGAATTTTGGATGCATATTTAAGAATATGTTAAATTAAAGAAGGTAACTGCATCCACAGAAATGTTAAATTTAATAAATGTTTCCACATTCATAAGAAAATAGAGATAATTGGAAGCAGGTCGACGTAATTTCTTTGGATTTGTGCAAATTTTGAAATTCTAATATTAAAATTTCATCTTATCAAGCGTAATTCTAGATTCAAAAAAATTCTATTTAAGAAACAGAAAGCAACGCTCTTTCTACTACGATTATACAAAGTTCAGGGGCTCCTCGGGGATTCATGCAGTTCCGTTTTATTATTCGCCAATCACACACTCAAAAATTGAAGTCATTATTCCCTTTTAATTTATCACAGTGTTTCCCAAAGTTTTAGTTTTCACGGCCTTCTTTTTAAATATGTTATAATACACCTGCCTAGCAAGATTGAATCTCGAATTTTCCCGAGCGCTAAAATGGTCCTGAAATTATGACAGTGGGGACAGAACGTATAAAAAAATGATGCGTGTTCAGTTAGGTTAGTTTAATAGGAAGTGTAGCAGATTCCTTTGTGTTCTGTTTCACCTGAGTGATTTAAAGTTTATACAAACTTTTTTGAAGTAAGGAAAAATTTTTTATCGCATCTCCACGTAATTTTGACTGTGTAAGTTCATCTGCGTCTGCAGATAAAGAAGCTTCCAACACTCCCAAAGCAAAAACCAGGAATTATTATGACGAGGATTTGAATTTTGGTTTTATAAATACAGTCGTTATTGGTAAAGAGTGAACATAGCGTGTAATATTTAACTAAATTTAAACTAAATAAACTATAGAAGCGTTTGCAAACAAAGCATAACGGTAATGGAAATAATGGCGATGGCAGGAAAATATGATGGTGAAAAAGAATCCAAATGTTACTTGGATTGTATGATACACAGGAAAACACTCGCTTCGAAATCAGTCCAGGACTTTGGTATTATCCATTGTAAATTCTGTTGTAAATTATATAAAAACAAGGCCTTTGCGGGCAAAACTATTTTCTTGAATGTGCGATGATATGGGCACTGACCGTTCAGCACTATTGTTTTATAGCGGATCTCGCTGATTATCAAAAGTTATACAAAGTGTTTTTGAGCTTAGGCAGGAAATAAATGCGTTTTTGAAAGAAGAAAACCGCGAAAATGCCAAGAATTTTGTTGACGAACTGTTCGTAATGAAACTAGCCCATTTGACTTACATTTTTGAAAAATTAAATGTTTTAAATACCCAGTTGTAATGAAGTAATACTCATACATTATAACTATCAAATAAATTTAACGACTTTTCGCGCAAACTCTGTATTAATTTAAAAACATTAATTTATTAACGATAACAAACCAAGCCATACAAATGTCTGTGTCATTTTTAGATACATAGAACATTATTTAAAAAAGTTATCTAAAAATGTTAAACGTTATTTCTTTGAAAATGATAGTATTCTGATGAAACACGCCTACAGATTTATCGTTGGAAGAAGAGGAACAATTCATTGATTTAACATCAAGTACAGAAAGGGAGAGACAATTTTCGTCGGCAACCATGGTCGAGTTATTGATTAACTCGCAAGAAGATTTCCAGCGTTATTCAAGAGAGCTCCGCTTATTGTATTGCCATTTCGTAAATCTGATCGTTATTAAGTTGGTTTCTTTGCAGTAACTTGTATAAAATAGAAATATAGAAAACGGTTCATTATCGAACATGAACTAACGGACAGCTTACGCAGTTCAAAAGCGGCGCATTTAAGTCACTAGTTTCTTGAAATAAACTGTTAATAAGTCTTTGCAGTTTTACATTGTACTCGTAAGTACATTATATAGTTAATCTGTTGTAAAATAATAATATTTTAAAAGATAAGAAATCTTAAACGACTGAGTAATGAAACTGCCGTTAACTATGACATCAAAACTGGCACAAGCTAGTAAAAATTAGTTGTTATAAAATTGTAAACAACAATGTAGATTGTCTCTTTACACCCGATAGGTTCAATAGAATTGTGCTTAATACTAGATGTAGGAGCAAACATGTGTTTCTCGACACTAATTTATTTAGTTTGTGTTTTAATATATTACTAAACCAATAAATTCTCTAATAATCAAACACAATATTGATCTATTCACCAACCATTACTCGCCGCTAAATGTTACGCCGACAGTACAATTCGCCGCAGTGTATAATTTGCCGCAGCACGATTCACCGCTAGAATATGCAACGTATTGTGTTGTAGTCAATTTTATATCATTATTTTGTTAGGTCTAAAACGAATAATAAATTTTTTGTAAAGCTGGAGTCCACATTCTTGACCGTAAGGCATATTTTCTAATGTTATTAATTGTAGGTACTTGCATTTGATTCATCATTGACAGGCTTTTGGTCCCACTGCTGCCCATCGGCCTCTTCTCTGCCACGCGTTTCTCCTCAGTGCTAAGGTAGAAACACGGGGGACCTACAGTTTAATGTCGAATCCGAACGACTGAAATTGCAGAGAAGGATTTTAGCGTGAAGATTCCATAGTTGCTAACCGAATTCGGAATTTGTTTGTAGTGGGTTGCAGACAAGATTTTTATAAATCTGCATAGTATTGCTTAGGTTTCGACACCAAGCCAGAATCGACGTTTTACTGAGTAAGGGAGCGCTCTATCTAGAGCTACCACTGCCCATTTGATTAAAAGCTCATAAATACAGAAGCTATTCCTGTAATTCCAAATAATTTCTAGAGAGATTACTATTGGATTAATGTCCGGCAAACTGTTTCGTTCATTTTGTAAGTTTGCGACGATAGAGGCCACAACGGTCTACAATATTATATTTAGTCTTACTGAAAGGAGCGCCTCTGAAGATTTCGGGGAATTCTTGAAAATATCAAGCGTTAATTGGAAAGGAGTTGTTAAATTTAGATCATAGTAAAAATATATACGTACAAGCGTACAGTGTATACGCTTCAGTACATAATATTTCATTTCCGGCGGCGAATCGTGTTGCGGCAAATCATACCTTCGGCGAATAGTACTTCAGCAAAACGTGCTTTGGCGAATGGTGGTTGGCATCGTAATGTTTTTCATTAATTGTACTGCTCCTTGACATTTTTAATTACTCTACTATAATAAATACATGTTAGTATAATAAATCCTCCAGCAGTTTGTGGATTTCTATATGACTATAATATTATTTTTAATTGTGTACTGACTGTGTATGTGTACTAGCGAGTTCAAAAAGTAATTACACAATGGTTGGCCATGGAATAATAAAATAATGTCTAATGCAAGCTTTATATACCAATTGACGTTTAGGCACAGCTTTTCTACCGCCATCTAGCGCAAGCGCCAGTAACTAACCGGCAGTGTTCTGTTACGTTAAGTTGTATGGTAAATGTAAACAAATCAATTTTTGAAGAAATGAGTTCTATTATTTCAATTTAGACGATCACAGTAACAACTAAATTACTACACTATTAAACAAATCGTAACAAGTGAGTAATCATTAAAATTGCAAATTATATTTTTCTATTTCACAGGTACAGAAAAATAAACATAAAGAACTAAAGAAGCTGTTCAAAATGACCACCGTTTTCCTGCAGACACAAATTTACTCGTCTTTTTTACTATTAAAAGCATTTATAAGAATTTGAGGAGTTATATTGGGACCGTTCCGTAATTGTGTTTTGCAGTTCCTCGATATTGTTAATAGGGGTTTTGTTTACATTATTGTTCGGATAAGGGAGTATAAAGTAATCTAAAATAGTCAAGCCTGGTGATGTAGGTGGAAATTCTGGATTTGAACGTAAACTAATTATTCGAACGTCAAAAAATTCACGAAGGTAATTGAGGGTCTCTTGAGCGGTATGGGCCTTCACGCCATCCTGTTGGAAGTAGCCTTGCTGGAGCTCATCCTCAAGAAGCTGATTAATAAATTCACGTACAATATTTCGGTATCTCTGAGCAGTAACAGTTTCGTGGAAAAATATGGGTCCGATAATACGTCTTCGAGACACAGCAATCCAAACACCAACTTGTAACGGGTGAAGGGGAGATTCGCGAAAAGTATGCAGATTTGCAGCACTCCATAACCTCATATTTCCTGAGTTTATATACCCCGAAAGGGTGAACCAGGCCTCGTCAGAAGAAAACGTTAAATTTAGCAATTCGTCTTTGTTCATTAAATATTGTTGGAACCACTGACAATACAAAATTCTCCTATTGTGATCTGCTGGCAGCAACTCATGTAAAGCAAGAATTTTGTATGGGAACACAATTAAATCATTTTTGACAATAGTATGGCAAGTTGCTAATGGTAAACCAGTCTCTTGCGAAAGGGTATGTAGTGATGTAGTAGTGGGTTGCTCGTTCAAACGTTGACGTACATCATCCACTGTATTTTGAGTACCAACTTTTGGACTTCCAGTTCTATTTCTATGAGTAATGGTCCCTGTATCTCGGAATACATCAACACATCTTCTAAGTGCGTTTCCTTCAAGGACAGCAATATCTGGAAATTGTTGCCGAAATTCCTTTAAACATGGCACCGCAGTGTAAATCGATTCGCCGTTCTCTCGAATACCATTTCGAAAATATGATTCAATCATAAATGTTTTGTGTTCTATTGTAAAAACCATTATAATTGTAACTTAATTGAATTTTCAATATAAACTTATGACAACAACAGTGATGACAGTTAATGAATTTTAAAGCTTGCTGTTGACATTACTTTTATTTTCCATGGCCAACCCTTACGTAATTATTTTTTGAACTCACAGTATATGTTGTTTCTATTTATCTTCCTGTAATAAATGAATGTGCTATTATGAGGATCTTCTTCTTCTTCTTCTTAGCCACTTTTGGTTCATAATTGGACGTAGGCCTCCTTTAAGGATTTCCATTTGGATCTATTCTGAGCTTCCTTTATCGACATTAAACCAGCTGTCATTTTGATGTCAATTGTCCATCTGTTCGGGGGTCTTCCTCTGCCTCTCTTGTTTGACCATGGTCGCCATTGTAGCATGTTTATTGTCCATCTGGATTTGTTCGTCCGTGCCACGTGCCCGGCCCAACTCCATTTTAAGGGCTGCGATCCTTTCCATTACATCTGTAATTTTAGTTTTCTGGCGGATCCAGATGTTCCTCTTCTTATCTGATAGAGATATACCGAGCATTGCTCTTTCCATCGCCCGTTGTGTCACCACCAGTTTTTGTAGATGTGATTTTGTGAATGACCAATTCTCTGTGCCATAGGTCATTATCGGCAGGATGCACTGATTGAACATTTTTGTTTTCAGATGTTGTCGTATCTTATTAGATGTTAGAATAAAACTGAGTTTACCGAAAGCTGCCCATGCTAACTTGGATCTTCGTTTGGATTCTTTCGCTTGGCTTTCTCGGTCAAGGCGGCTATCTGTCCCAGATATATATATATATATATATATATTTTTGACTGGCGCAACAACTGAGGACCTTACATACACCTACCTTTCTGAGGACTGCACGATAATGAATTCGCTCGACGATAATTATAAAGCATTTATACAGTACAGTATTAAACATTTAAATATACAACCAGAAAATCGTTTTCAACCATAAAAATTTCAATATGTATATCACAACAAAGTGAGGCTTCACGGTAGTACATATAAAGCGAGACGGTGTATATTTACAGTTCAGTATACGCATCATCAGAGGACCGATTTTACATACAACTGATTCAGCGAGGACCAAGCGGTGTTGCCAGATAATACTGCTTAGGGCCAGTCTTTCAATGCTCCCATAAAGTTCTAGACAAGCTAACAGTAACATTTACCCCCTTGTTACAGTCTTTTCTGTCTTTCAATTGTCCGGTAGTCTACGTCAGATGTTAGTTTACTTATTCCATAGGATTAACCTTATCGGGTAGCAGAAGCAGCTGACAGTACTATTTCGTCAGGATAAGGCAGCTACGAGTGTGTACGAAATATTTCGAACGGATGTAAATGTAAATAAAGTATTTATAAAAAATACTATTTTTCTCTGTGGTAACTAATAAATAGATAAATTTTACAAATTGAAGAAACTAGAAATGGTTAGTCATTTAAATCCAGACCTCAGACTTATTATTATTTAAATTAAAGAAAACCACTGTTCAAACATTACTGGAAGAAATTCAAATAATACAGCACTATTTTATAGTTATGTAGATGAAATTGTTTATATTTCATAAACCATTGCGATAAATATCAAATAAATGTTAAGAAAAAATTTAATGAGACCTTGCTGCTAAGAGTTATACATTTATTCTTTGAGGTTTT
>JABXWE010018949.1:0-11110 GCA_014611495.1 Limonius californicus
TTCAGTAAATTTGGATAATAAATTTACAGATTACTGTTTTAAATTCATTTTAATAGTTAAAAACCTAACCCTACAAAATGTTATAAACTTATTAAACTTGCAAAGTATAGTAAAATATCATAATTATCAAATATTATTAATTAAATAAGGGTTTTGCTATAAGAAAGTAAATGGCATTTGCTTTAAATGTGCCACAAATGTTTTCGACAGCTGCCAAATACAAATCTTAGTGGGCCACCAAGCCGCACGGATCGCTGCAGTCAGTGTCACGAGTTTTTCGGCCAAGTTTCCTGTATTAATATATTAAAGTATTTGTTTTAATGGTAAAAAATTGAAAATATGCTTAGTTTCATATGAAATGCACCATCCATTACAAATAAAGTTAGAAATTTTGCTAAAATAATGTTTCATTATTTCGTATGAAATGATCACTACTTCCATTAAAAAAATCAAGTGGTTGTGGTGTTCGTCTACTGTCTCTCATCAACTTGTTGCTTGGAAACAAGACAATATCTAGTAAACATTAATTAGTTTTTTCGAGATTTTGTTACATTTTGTGACAGAATTAATGTTTTAAAATGCCTCCAGTAGTACTAAGACAACGTAGAAATTTTAATCACATATTAGATTTTGATAGAAGTCGAATTATCGGCATGAAAGAAGCTGGACTTTTTTCGTGATATTGGTAGAAGGGTAAATCGGGACCACACTACAGTTGCACGAATATGGTCTGCTTGGTCAGAAGACGGCATTCAGCGACATCGTCCAGCTGGTAGACCTCCACGTAGTAGCACTGTTCGTGAAGATTGACTTCTTCGAAGAATGGTTACACGAAACCGCTTTCAAACAACAAGATCTGTTGCTGTAGACTGGATGTGAGCTCTTTATCGCCGCGTGTCAATGGCAACAATTTACAGAATCTTTTCTTTTGGTTTGCGATCCTACCGTCCATTCCAACGGCTCGCTTTAACTGCACATCACATCACAAGGTTTGCTTGGTGTCAAGAGCGGCAGCATTGGAATCAGCAATGGAACGACATTGTCTTCAGTAACGAATCAGGATTTTGTTTGTGGGCAAATGATAGCCATAGACGAAATCTAGAGTTTGTTGAAAGACGCCATACAGATTTAACACTTGGAGTTATGGTTTGGGGTGCGATTTGTTTCGGTAGAAGATTACCTCTTGTGTTCGTCCCAGGCACTTTAAATGCTCATCGCTATATTCATAATGTCCTGGAACCGGTGCTAGTACCATTCATGCAGACGTTGCCAGACGGTTTTTTCCAACAGGATAACGCACGTCCACACACTGCAAACATTACCAGAACGTACCTCCAATAAAGCACAATTGCAAATGTTGCCCTCGCCTGCACGATCATCGGACTTATCGCCGATCGAACATCTTTGGGACATGATGGACCGACGACTAAGATTATTGCCAAGAGCTCCTAACAACTTAGACGAGCTAGCACACCAACTTGAGGTTATATGGAACGAGATACCCCAGGAGAACATAGATTACTTGATAGGAAGCGTGCCACGACGAGTAAATGCTTGCATTGCTGTTTATGGCGATGCTACACATTATTAATTTTCTTTTCGTTGTTATTGTTTTATGAAAACCTGATCGTTTTATACGCAATAATGAAACATTATTTTAGCAAAATATCAAACCCGTAGCTTTATTTTTAATGGGCGGTGGTGCATTTCGTATGAAACGAAGTGTAGATTCCTGAGATTCATCTTATTGTCGTAACATATAGCATTCCATTATATCTTGGTGTTAACTCCGCTCATATATAGTGAGTAACAGCGAATCACACAAATTGGAATGTAATAATTTATTCTAAACCAAATTTTAATAATGAAACAGCAACGGGCGAAATTTCAAGGTAAAAGTTGTGTTAATTTAAAGTTGGTGTAATTATAAACGATGTATGTTACTGAGTGAAGCACGAAAAGGTAAACGCGTTTGAGAAAAAACCACAGTTTTGTATACATATAACTGAATTGTGAATATGACGCAAGCCTAACCTACATTTTAAAAAAATCGACATTTAGCTGTATAAGTTGCCTTTTTTAAAACGTAATTACACTATTTGGCGTTACATGGAATGGAAAGATTCTACTCGGAGTTGTTATCGAAATTTATTTAAGTATTCTAGTCAATCTTCATGTTAACAATAAGTTTTAAATGACAATTCCCTGGTAATCAAATACGTTAAAATTTTGTCTACACAATTTCACCTGCTAAAGAATTCTCATTCGGGCGGTTTAACATAGCGCACCTTTTCTTGCTCCACTAGGTATCTCTAGTTACACATTGAATTTGAATTTTCCCAGCAAACCTATGCATAAAATTCTCATTATTTTGCATATATTGATTTCCCTGCTTCAATACGCAGTTTTATGAGTTTGTACTTAAATTTAAATGCTGTTAGCAGTTTTTAAGGCACTCGATGTTGCCCGTTCGCTTTGAAAGTACCGGTTTATTGCGCTTTTTAACGCTTAAGACGTTGTAGGATTTAACGGTTCCGTTAATTCCTTGCAGAATAAATCCATATAAAGTTCCAAAGCAAACCGAAGTAATGTTAACTTTCAAGAAAACATAGTAAACTTTCTTTGAGTAGCTTAGATAAGTTTTGTCATTAACATAATACGTGTTGGAGGCCTGTAGAAGAACATTGGATTTAAAAATTTTGAATTAACAATTCGTAATTTATCAATTAAGCATCTGCGATTTATAGTTTAATGGAGTGTACGGCTATACAGGGTGTGTATAAATTAACGAAAAAACTATATGTGGCGATGTTCTTCGTAAATCCTAATAATAAGATGTTATACCATGCTTTCTGCGTTTGCACGAGGTCCCCAAAGTTTGGATATCCGGTCTTTTAATATCGTTATTAATCGATAGAAAAAGTTGCAATTTAGAAAAAAAAAAAAGAATTGAGAATATATTTTTCCGTAGATGTGGCCTTTCTGTCAAAAGTTTGTTTTTAACATTTCTTTATTAATTTAATTTCATAAAAAACATTTTACCACATTATAACAATAAATAGTTCCCCCATGGTATTGTAAAATTTGGACACTACAAAATTAATTTAATTTGATTTGCTTGATCTAATTTTGTGTTCTTTCTGATTATTTGTATAGTTTTTATTAGTTCTTGTGTCTGTGTGTTTCTGTTATCTTATTTCGTTCACTTATAATGAAGTTGTTGGTTACATAGCGGAGCACTGCGGACGCCGGGCCTACCGTCCGAACGCGTTGGTCACTACTCGGATGGGAGAACCAGTACAGTGGTATATGCAATCGTGCTTCGGAGGGCACGTAAAGCCGTCGGTCCCGGTTGCCGTACGAATATCTTTGATAGTCGTAAACCATGTAGTGCAACTTCTCTTCCCTGTTCGACGGGTTAGGCTAGCTTGCTGCTCGGCATTCGTGTAAAGAGGGCTCACAGAACCTACTCATTGTAGGTAATTAACATGTCACTGCCCTACGTGCAGAGGAAGAAAAAAATAATAAACTTTACCTTCAATGAGTAACCCTATATGTACCTACATAGTATATGGTTTCTGTAATGGAAATGCTAACATGGTAGAACAAGAATACCGGGCGCGTTTTCTAAACCAGAGACATGCTAGAGGAAATGTATTCCGAAGGCTGGACTGACGTTCGTGAAACTGGTTCGTTTGTCAAAAGAAATGCGAACGCTGATCGATAATGGTAAAGGCGCATAGTACAATTGGAAGAGCAAATTTTAGACGCAACACACGAAGATCCCTCCGTGAGTACCAGGCAATTAGCTGCAACATTAAATATCCCAAGAAACAAGACCGTACATTTGCTTCTACGAGAAACCCTTCTTTATCCATATCGTGTCTGCAAAGTTCAGCATCTTTTTGAAAATGGTAATATATCCCGATGGAATTTTTGCAAGACGATCGTAAATAGAACACGTGAAAATGGCGAGAGACGTATTCTTTAGAGGGATGAGTGCATGTTTACCAGAGATGGCGTGTTTAATATACAGGGTGATTTTAATAGTTATGCAAATATTCTAACTGGTAACAGAGGACGGTAAAATAACACGATTCGTCCAATAACGTCTTATACAAAAATTGTTAGTTTTCAAAAAAGCAGGTTGAAATTGTTCTAAAAAAGTTTGATAGCCACAGGTATTTCTAAAAAAAGTAATTAAAAACCAAAGAAGGCTGTTTTTTTATTAATGTCACATTGACGTCTTCGCTTTGAAAAGTACTGTAAAATGTATTGTACCAAAGCTGAGAGGAGTGATATGGTATTAATGTATGGAGAGGCCCGTGGGAATGCTGTACTTGCTCGAGATTTATGCTGTGAACGTTTCCCTCGACGGCGACTGCCCAACACGCGAACCTTTGTGAGTATGGTTCAACACCTCAGAGGTTTTGCAATGGACAAACACGATATTGGCCGGCAACGTGAGAATCGAATCCTCAATGCCGAAGAGGAGATTTTTGTTGGAAGTGGAAAACCAGTCGCAAATAAGTGCACGCCGTCTTGCTAATCAGGTAGGAGTTTACCAGTTTCTAGTCTGGCAAACTCTAAAAGAACAAGCATTACATCCGTTTCATATGCAAAAAGTACAGGCTCTGAATGCAGAAGTTCTAACTCGTCGTGTTCATTTTTGCGAATGGCTTCCACATAATCAAGGTGAAAATCCAAATATCTTAGCTACTGATGAGGCTGGTTTCTCGCGAAATGGGGTTCATAACGCTCATAACACGCACAGTTGGACTAATGAAAATCCTAATGAAATTCGAGAATGTCACTTCCAGCAATCATTTTCCATCAATGTCTGGATAGGAATCGTTGGAGATAATCATATTGATCCCTACGTTTTGCCCAGAGGGATAAGTGGTAATGGTTACCGCGATTTTTTGAAAAATGTTATACCAGAGTTGCTAGAAGAAGTTTCGTTACATACGCGACAGAACATGCTTTATCTCCATGATGGCACTCCACCCCATTACGCTGCACACGTGGCGGTTTGGATGAATAACATGTTCCCAAATCGTTTGATAGGCCTTGATTGGACTGGTCTTGTGACCCCCAAGATCGCCTGACTTAAATACTTGTGATTTTCTTGTATGAGGTGCCATGAAGCAACTTGTTTACAATACTGCAGTCGACGCAGTTTAAGAACTCCAGCGACGTGTTAATAACACCGCATTGCAAATTCGTCAAAGTGTAGGAGTTTTGGAACGCGTCGGAGGTCTTGGATACGCCATGCGGAAGCTTGTATTGCCAACGCTGGTCAGCATTTTGAGCATCTCCTTTAACGACTTGGCTTTAATTGTAATTTATTTTATGATTTACTTTTTCACAATCACAAACAAAATGTTTCGTTCGTTGTTAATCTTTTCCTCATTTTAATTCAAATGAGCTTATTCATTAATTCATAAAATGCAGAGCGTTTCTTATTGCAGGTATTTCTTAAACTTTAGCACCTTCTTAGTCTTAGTTTAAAATCCCCTGATCCAACTGATCACATCTCAAAATTCAAAAGATGAGTACTCCATTTGAAAAATTTCAGCGGCTTTCAAACAAAGTAACTTCATCATATTTTTCAGAAACTATTAACATGTTTATAAGGCAAATTTTGCGTATATTGTATCCTTTTGATGTGAACATTCACTGCTTAAAATATTTGCATAACTAATAAAGTTACTCTGTACATAATACTCACTATTGGGTTGAGAAAAACCCACACGAATTTCGTGAATATGGGCAACAAAGAAGATATTCCGTTAATGTATGGTTGGGCATAATAAACCACAGATTAATGTTTTGGAACAAGATAGTTATGAGATTCCGTTGAACATACTACCAAATATGATGTACATGCATGATCGAGCTCATTTTGCCCGGCGGTCTCACTTTATGGCCCGCGTGCTCGCCCGATCTCAATCCTTTTGTTTGAGGCTGTAATAAAGAAAAAGTTTACGCATCCACCAAACGTTGATGAAGTAGAAAGAGAAACACGCGGCAGTGTTAGAAATTACACCAGAAATTCTGGAGCGAGTAATCCAAACGACACTACGAAGATTGGAACTATATTTACAAGGAGACGGTTGTCAATTCGAACAATTATTATAAGTAGGTTATAATTATAAGTAGTTAATTACCGTATACAGTACCAACACCTGTTTGTGTGCAGTGTTGCCAAATGTATGTTTCTTTTAAATGAGTCCTGGGAACACAGGAAGCATAGTACAACATTTTAGTATTAAGATTTTCGACTAAGAATTTTACGAAGAACATTGCCACATGTACGTTTTTTCGTTAATTTATACACACCCTCTATTTGGAAAATAAATACATACAGGGTGTCCTTTAAATGCCTTAAAAGCTTCAGGTAGAATTTTTCCTTTATGAATGCTTAATACAAATCTTCAAAAAAAAGTAGGTATTTGGAGCTTAGTTTTCTTGTACGAGAGTGTTAAAGTTCATTTCATGGAAACAATAACGAGAACTTTAATGTTGCACGTATCTGCCGATAAGTGACTGACTGCCACTTGATTATGTAAAGATTAATATTGAGTTGACGTTCTAGTTGCTCTTCTGGAAGTAGGTACTGTTAAAAATGATAAATTTCGTAAATACTACATTTGACAACAGTGCAAGGCCATGGTATTGTGATGAAAAGTAGAAAGTTTGTTTTTCGACATTTGTCACATGCTTAATGTAATGTCGGCCTACTAATTAAATTCTCCATAAATGCAAAGACATCGTCAACGTTGCCAAGTATAATATTCTTTAAGTGTCTCGTGTGAGGAAACTAAGCACTATAGGAAGTTCGTGTTAGTGTTTTTGAGGACTGTATTTCTTACAGAAGAGTGCTACCTCAAGCTTTTAAGGTATTTAAAGGACACCCTGTATAACCTCATTGTATGATTGTTACGTCGAAATATTTAGTACCGTTTCGGTTGCTGCAGATTGACATTTACTATTAACGGGTGCACGTTGAGACTGATATACGTAAAACCGTAATGTAAATGAGGTTACGTTTTTGTTGATTCTTCAAGTGATCATATGATACTGTATCAAGAAATGAAAACTTAAAAATGAATAACTACAGTAAGGTCCCAAATGAACGAAGTGGCAACAAGTAATATATATTAAAGATCTTAGCTACATCTTTGCAACCATTTTTAACTTAACATTTTACATCTGTAAGACATGACTTATGAATACGTTAATTTAATATGTAATTTTTACATGCCAATCTATCAATAAAAAGAATAGTTTTACATTTTTCATCAATTAAATAAGTTTGCAATATAATGAACTTAGAGAAGTGTTGCATTTTTTTAAGATCAGGTAGAATATCTTTTAAATTATTGATGGCGTATTATCATTTTGCATACTTATGCAAAATTTTATTTGCCGCTAGCGTAATTTTCCAAGGTTTTAAAGAGACAACGTAATCTAAATTAAATTGAGTACGGAGGATCTCGGTGTTCAGCTTCGTTAATAATAAAATACGTAGTCAGTGCCCGTGCTGCACTTGCATCTTGTGTTGCTTTAACGTGCCTAAGTGGCATCCCAGGTCGAGACGACGGTAATCACAGACTAATTTAATTAATTCCGCTCCTGCACGACCTCATAATTAAAAGACGAAATGCCCTTTGCGGCGTTTAGACTGGAATTCAAGACAGACGTTTGCGAAAAGCTCCGGATTTAAATTCCGGGTGGAAAGTGTTCGTATGCAGTTCTGCCAAATTATTTTAATGAGTGGCTTTTCAAGTCCATGACAAGATCTGGAACAGAAGGACCACAACCCTAAAAATTTTCTAGGAGTGTCTTTTATCCTTTCGTGAGGCACATTTCCACGTCGTATTCTACACTGTCGCATTCTGTCGCGTCGTACACTCGGATCTTATGGCCTAAGTTAGGAGCACTCATAAAGACAAGTTGTTTGTTTGCTCACATTTTGTCCGAGTGATGTAACAAGGTACCTAAGTACCTTGAGCTTCTGTGGAATGGCTTTCTATATTTCTGTTTCTTCTGTTATGTAGTTGGTCTATTTAATCCCGTACGTATAATATCTACTAACCACATTCTGCTAAAGCAGTAAGAGTGGTTAAAGTAAAACTTTAAGATCTTTAGAAGATATTGTTTTGTAAACTGAAAACTACATAAAAAGAAAGCTGAGTTACAAGTCGTAGCGGTTTTCGTAAATATGTGATGAATATAACTGCTGAAATTTAATTTCCACGTGCTTATTTTTTTTACACAAGAAAAAGTATAAACTTACAAACTCTGCTATTTGCGCTATACAAATTACAAAGTATTATTGTAGTTCCGGAAACATATATAAAACTATAGAACCGAATGTGACGTTCGTCAGGTTTTCGCGCGTTTGTTGAATGTTGGGTACATTCATGTCATTATTTTAATTCATAAATAGTGTATTTTAAGAATCGTTTTGGTTATCTCGATAGATATCGTTGGTATCTTTGAGAATCGGCTCAGGCTGGCTTGTTTTCCACTTACACAAAGACGTTTTGGCTAGTTACTTGAAACGTGCAGACGTTTTGTGCTTAGCAAAAATAGGGTGGGGTTTGATTTTGTAATTTTCTCGCAATAAAACTTTCCGATGAAGTCCGAATAATTATAAACAAGAGTGAACAACTTAGATGAGATTACCGTGAGATTTTCCGTATCATTTGATACAGATACAATTAAGGAACCCTCCCTCCTCCCTGTGTTAGCCGAAGAGCCAATTATATCAGTTTGTTACTAGCTGTCGAAAATGATCATTTGGCCCATAACAAGAGTTATGGTAAAATTTTTGGCTAACCTTTTTAATTTCTTGCTGACAGGCATGTAATTCTTGGAACAATAAATCTTGACTGCCCTTCCACGTACACAGGTACTGCAAACAGCTAATAAGAAATTTCGCAAAAATTTTAGTTATTAAGAAGTTACGTATTGATTATCATATAAAATTTGTGTATGTATGAAAATGCATTTTTTTATTAATAATTTTTGAGTATTTTAATAATTACCTTTAATTACTATTCTCATTTCTCTGCAAACACAATTTACAGTGAGAAGCATAGTATCTAATACTGACAGTTAATACCATAAATTTTGCAAGATTGACGTATGTGTGTACATATTCAATTACGTTTATTTTATCGAGAAATTATGTTTGTTAGTTTTTCCTGAAGTAAAGTAATATATGTTTGGCAACAAAAGTGTTAGAATAATGTTACTTTAAGACCATTTGCTGTTGATACTGCCGAAGATGTTCAAGATATTGATGTATTAATCAATAATGAACCAGAGGTAACAGGCATGCTTGACGTTCGATCAAACCCCAATAAATCTTCTGCTTGTTGATACCCCACAGCTTTTATTGTTAAGTTGTGTTTTTACTTGTTTGTCGAAGATTAAAATTTAAAACTTTAGGGAAACAAAGGAACAATATACAAAAACATTTTTGAGCATCTGTCCTAGAGCTGTACTTCTGAACAATTTTATAACACCCTGTATATATTTACATATTTACAAAATAAGTTTCATTAAAATATATTACTATTATTTCTATGGAAATTATTTGTAAATAAATATAAAGATGGTTCAAAATCCAGGTGGGCGTTAAATTTCTTTACGTGAAGGGATGGCGTAGCTTATTGATGTGCACATAACCTTACTTGTTACTGTGACATTGGTTATAGTAAAAGCTGAACATAAAATGATGAAATTATCCTCCATTTTCTTAATCACATTTTAAAATGCAACATTTAAGTGCATTGAATGCATGTCTAAAATGTTACTCAACAAAAATATATCTGCGTATTGTTGTTAACATATAGAACTTTTACTATGATAAAATAATTACAATTACATTTTCTGATATTTTGGAAGTCTTCATAATTTTCACAGGATAATACTTCCTATTTCACGAAATAAACTTACATGCCGATTCGGGGTTTCCCTTTATAGTCAACGGTAGCATTTGGATATTCAGCATGATATCCTTCCAAGCAGTTTTATGCTGAATAGGTTAATGTCCCAATAATCTTGGTTATTTTGCGAAAATAATATCAACTATAAATTGTATCTATTTCAATGTGTAAATCGTTTTAACACAATAAAATCAAACAAATTATGGAAATACTCCTGTAGTACTTCGGAAATAACTGTGTTTAGTACAATTGCAGAGAAAAGTTACAAATAAGAATAAATCACAGGAAATAATAATTGTCTGTTAATATAACTCTCGACATTTAGTTCTCAACCGACTGATGAATCTATTTTACCGACAACCGAAATTTGTTGTATTAAAGCAAATATGGGTTTACGTTAATAATACCCTATCGGTCTAGCTGTCCAATTATTTTTTAAACACCAGATATTAAAATATTGAAATTTATTATTTGTTTTGTCGAGTATTATACCTTGCATGCTTTGTTGCTGAGATTAGTTTATTTATGTATTCATTAATAATAATATTACAGGGCCTCAACAACATTGGCTATTAGCCCCATTTTGTTGGACAGACCAGTGAGTTTTAGGTAGTTCATTAGTTTTTCTGTATTACGAAAGTTATTGATTAATATATCCGAAAGGTTGTCTGTTGTAATTTTGGTTATTCATTTTTCTCCCTTATATTCGAGCTTAGTTTAATTGGTGTAAATATTAAATTATATACTTTTATTCTGAGAATTTCAAATTTTCGCGTAATTTCTTAGAAGTGGCGAGTAACGGTAATTACGAATTTTTTCTATTAAAATTTTATAGATTAATTCTGATGGTAAGATCTTCTTTCTTATTTCATTTTAAGGTGTTTCCAAATTAGTTTTCACAGTGCTGCACTATACAATTTGTTGATATTTAAATTTTACAATTTATTTTTGAATTATTTGAACCTTTGGATGATATTCTTGTATGTAAATGATTATATTTTAATAGTAATAATAGACTCAATTTTAACAGGGCTTATATGCTTTTTGTGCTTTATACGTATTTCAATATTTTACTTGTTATTTTCAAAAGTATTTAATATAGTAAAAATTTGTTGCTAGGGTAACAGCACACTGGATGTTGATTTCGG
>JABXWE010018950.1:0-19663 GCA_014611495.1 Limonius californicus
TGAGCAAATCGTCAGCGTAAAAATCTTGCTTGATAATTTGCGCTATTTTAGGTAACGTAGATTGGCATTCTTGAGCTAATTGGAATAAACACCGAATGGCTAGAAAAGAAGCGCAAGCGGTTCCGTAAGTAACCGTGTTTAACTGGTAGGTTTCTAAACGTGCATGTGAGTCAGACCTCCAGAGAATCTGTTGAAGGGATCGTTGTTCGGGTTCAACTGAAATCTGTCTGTACATTTTTTCGATATCAGACGAAGCAACAAAAACGTGTTTCCGAAATCTTAGAAGTATGGAAAAGAGGTCATTTTGTATGACGGGCCCGACCATTTGAAGATCGTTTATGGAGTAGCCACTGTCGCTGCGTGCGGATCCGTCAAAAACGACGCGCAATTTTGTTGTTAAACTATTTTCCCGAATAACCGGATGATGCGGCATGTAATATGCGGACTCTGAAGCCGAGAATTGCCCTTTCACTTTAACCATATGCCCTAATGATTCGTACTCAGTCATGAACGCCGAATATTCAGCCTTAAGATTTAAATTCGCGTCTAGACGTCTTTCAAGATGTCGGAATCTTCGTTCAGCTTGTTGCCGCGAATTCCCCAACAATGACACAGAACCCTTTAATGGAATTTTAACCATGAATCTCCCATCTACATTGCGTTTCGTATTTTGGACAAAACTGTTCTCGCAAGCGAGCTCCTCCTTTGACCATGGCGGCACGTCGGGAAATTCTTCTAATTGCCAAAATTGCGAAACTTGCTGCTCGAGATCAGTACTTACATTAGACACAACTTTATTCGTATAATTGGATCCTATGGGACCGCAAACCAACCAACCAAGTTTACTTTTTTGGAGGATGGGTTTATTTGGACCTAGTACGACGCGCCCTACGCTAATTAAACTCCAAAAGAGGTCAGCGCCGATTAAAATGTCGATAGGTCCTGGTACATTAAACTCTGGGTCCGCTAAAGTTATATTATTGGGTATTTCAATAGTAGTCGACTCAAACCTAAAGTTTGGCAGATCACCTGTGATCCGGGGCAATAAAAAACAAGATAAATTAGAAATGAACGAGCCTCGATTGCAGCAAATCTTAACCGTGCATTTATTTTCGCTATGTGATATTAACTGCGTTAATCCGGAGACTGCAAGTTTTGCTTTTTCCAATTTTAATTTCAACATTTGCCAAACTCGTACTGTTATGAAACTTGATTGCGAACCGCAATCCAAAAGCGCTCGAATTCTTTGGGGTTGATTTTGAGCATCATACACAATTATAATAGCCGTCGATAAAATAACTTGGCTGCCTGAGATGTTACCTGAAAGGGCAACGCTGGGGTTGTTGACCGCAGGGACAGGAGCTGCTGATTCAGCAGAGGTGCTACTGAACGTGGGTTTTTCTTGGTGCAATAAAGTATGATGCCTACCCCGACATTTTTTGCAAGAACTTGCCCTACAAAATCTACTAAAATGACCTTTCCGTAAACAATTCAAACATAGTTTTGCCCCTTGTGCTTTCGCAAAACGTTCATTTACGGATAAGTTTAAAAACTCTTTGCAATCCCGAGTTTCGTGTTCCCCTGCGCACCCCACGCAATGGTTTTGGACAGCGATCAAAGCGCGTGCATTAACTTTACCTTTATTTTCGACGGCTCTGTCCGAATGCCCCAATTCTAATGTTTCCAGTAAATCTGCGCGGGATCTCAGGAATTGCAAATGTTCTTCTAGTGTAGGGATTTCTTTATCTGCTTTGTATTGTTCCCACTCCCTTAGTGTTACTTTATCTAACTTTGTGGTAATCAAATGAATTATTAGAGTGTCCCAGTGTTCAACGGGCTGTTTCAGCAATTTTAAAGCGCGTAAATGTTTGAGTACCGCATCGATTAATTTGCGAATCTTGCTGGAAGATTCTTTAGATATCACATCTAAATTAAAAAAGGCCTTTACGTGGTTGTGCACCAAAAGTCTAAAATTGTTAAAGCGCTTACATAAGATATCCCATGCAATTGCGTAATTAACTGCGGTAAACTCTAAAGACTGAATCACATTAAGCGCGTTGCCAATTAAAGATGAGCGTAAATAATGAAATCGCTGAACGTTATTGATACTTTCATTTTCGTGTATTAGCGATTGAAATGTGTCCCGAAATTCAAGCCAACATTCGTAATTCCCGTTGAATTTGGGTAATTCAATGGTAGGAAGCTTAATTGTATTTAATTGCCTGTCACTTGCGGTACTTGACGCAGAGGAAGGTGAACCATTTTCAGGCAATTTTGTCTTTGCTGCATCGGATACTAGTTTTTTAGCAGCGGCTAATGTCGAAAAATAAGTTTTATCAAATTCCTGCCTTTGAATAAATTCCGCGTCGATGTCCTCTACTAAAGCATCAATTTGGGATTGAATTCCCTCAAATTCATCTAGTGTGTTTTGAAATTTCGCTACGCGTTCTTCAAGTTCAATCTCGGCAGTATCGTCTAAAGGAAGGTTGCTTTGCGTTATAGTGCTTAAGAAATTTTTAAAAATTGTAAGTTTTGATTTGACGGCGGCCCGCTGGCGCTTTAAAGAGTGCAAATCTTCCATTGTATTTGTACAAAGTAAACAAAGGGACAGGCCTTAGGATTAGAGAGAGAGAGAGGGATAGCTCACTTACGGGAATACGGCTTCCAACAGATGTTCTTGGATTTGAAGTCCCAAAGCAAGCGCGAAGTTCCAAGAAGGTCTCTCTCCTATTCGATGCTGAGGGCTGAGGGCTGCTTGAGTTCACTTTCCAGGTACACCAGTTGGCCAGTTGAATGTTGCTTCTTCTTTGTTTGCTACGGTGGACGCTGTATTCTTGAACCAATTGATATGGTCCACTGTAGGCATCGGTTAACTGGCCCTTTGCTTCTGGTTGCTGGAAACTTTTCACTGAAGCACTTGATTTTTGTTTGCTTAATGTGCCGTTTTTTGCGTTTGCAATTACACTTATTTGTAGATGCGTCTAATATCCGGCTCGAAGGACCATGTAGAATTTTGAGCTGGCTTTCCTTTCTTTCAGTTTCGATCACCACTTTGGCGAAAATGATGACGTACAAGATTGAATTTTATATCTTTATTGATTATATAAAATTCACCACACTTTTACAACTTATTAATAACCACATAAACATAACAATAATGGATAAAAACTGACATCTAGCTTTATGCAAAAAACAGCGACTTGCTTCTACGAGGGTTGTAAACACACTCTCTCACACACTCGTCCACACACTGCCTCGAGCTGGGCCAGAAGGCCCCTTCTTTCTGTGAATACTGAATGTGCCGCCAACCCATAGAATTACAAAATTAAACAGAAGGCCTACAGCTTAAAGTGGGCTCCAAACCACGGGAAATATAAACTAGACTAGATATAGACGATTTACTAGGCAGAATACCACGCCGTTAAAAATCCGATTCTGCTGACTTCAATAAAATATGATTGTTAATCTAATTAAAAGTTAAACAACAAAATAATTTGCAGAAATTTATATATTATGGATCCTCTTTCAAATGTGATCTTTACTTTGCGAAAGTTCTTATAAATGGATAGTAAAATATTTAATACGCGCCACTGAAGTTTCCGGTTTTGCAAATACATATTGCTGTGTTAGATAATCTAATAGAAAACTATTTAGATAACTTAAAGCTATTTTAAGCTTTACACCTGAAAAATAAATTGTTAAAACCAAGTAAAGGTCATGTTCAGTTAGTGTTTGTCATCTCCCTTGATTTTGTTTGGGTTGATCTGATGTCTAGCCTTTGAATTCTCTGTTTCGTTTTGCTTGTTCGAAGTCTTAATAATTCTATGAACGCATTCGATGCATTTATCAAACTTGACTCTGCGTTTTTCACCTGGGAAACAACAAGATATGAGATTTGTATATTGTGTCCGACAACTGTCAACTAACATGTAATTTTGGAGGAAAATGAATCTTTCAATTGTATGTTTTTTGTGAGTAATATTTGGATACGGGTGTGAAAAACATTATAATATGATTTTGATAATTATTAATTGTAATATTATTAATTTAAGATAATTTAATGTTAATGTTTAAAATGAATAAGAATTTTGTTACAAAAAATAATCAGTAGGCCGTGTGAGGCGTCAAAACATTCCTTTTTAAATAAGGAATATGGTTATAATTTCAGTTTTGATGTAAATGATATTTTCAAAAAGTTATTTAAATATTTAAGGTTTGGTTAATTTGTTTTAATTTTATTTTGCTTTCCAATTGGTTGAGAAAGTCACATGTTTTTTGTAAAATGTGCTTATTTTTTTATGTATTATGATGTTGCCATTGTTACTTGTTAAAAAAAGAGAAAAAACAACGAAGGCTTGCCATGAAAATCTCAATGTGAACAGACGCTCGTCGAGCGACTCAATTTCAAATTGTAATTTTGTGTGTTTATTCCTGTTGGATAAAACTATGTTATTAAGTGTTACGGTTCAAATCAGCGATATTTGTTGTTTATCTGCTTGAAAAACGGATAAAATTCGGTAAATAGCCGAAAATCAAGAATTTTGGGCGCAGTATCAAAGTAGGGTCAGTAGACTTCAGTTGTTGTTTTGACATGTTTTGTTTGTATCTGAGTTTGATGTTTAAAACATTTAAATCATCTGCAAGTTAAAAAAAAGTTTAATGCCTGTTAATTATTTGGGAGATATACGCATCATATTCTGGAACTGCAACTGCAACAAATAAGTAACATTGGATTAACAACAAAAACGCATTTATGAGTTTATTGGTATATTTTAACATCTGAAGTAATAAGCAGTAAATAATATTTGGGTTAATTACTTTGTGAAACGATTTTACGAATACGAAGATACTCAGTCCAAAGATTTTCTGCGAATAACTTAGAAAAAAGCAACAAGTGATGAACTTTCGTTTTGAAGTTCAAGATTAACAGGGCGCAGGAGTGCCATCCTAATTTCATCTAATGAATTTTACCAACACCAGGAGAAAATATGCACGTGCTTCTATGTGAAAAGGTGGGCCCGTTTGAAAGTGCTTTATTAAATTAGACCTTACTATCTCACGTTACTTTGTCATTTAATTGTTAAAGTTGTTTAAGGTTCTATAAGAAAGAGCTTCCATATTTTATAAGTTCATGTTTACTACCTTGTATCCTTCGCCTTGTTCAGTTAACCAACCAACATAAGAATTTAAAGGTTATACAGCAGTTACCAAAACTTTATTATAAACCCTGAGATAAGAGTTCCTCTAAAGTTAATGTTTGAAGTGTGCCCTTTGTGTTGTTTCAACAACTTGTGAAATAATATTGTAATATTCTTTTTTCATATGAAAGGGAGATAATCTTTATTAAGGGTACAAGTAAAGCAACATTCCCCCTTTTTTTAACCCTAATATTTTTTTTATCGCTTGAATGTTGGGCTCATGGGTAGGTCCATCAATAAAACATAATAATATATATGTATAAATAATTAATTGATGTACCTCAATAAAATAGGTTGTCCATTTACCTGAAAATGGAACCACTGAAGTTGGAGATGGTTTTAGTGTAGTAGTACCTCTAGTTTTGATATCATAATATAAATTACAGTGGCGTACCTGTAGGTGGAATATTATGTTCATTTTTTGCTAACCGCAATAATATTGAGTATCTTTATTGAAAGAGAAATAAATCAAACTTGTATGTGCGTTGGATGAACAGGACATTCCTTTAATTATTATTACTAATATAATTTACAGTGGCTTATCTACAGTGGTATATTAAAGGCATGGGCATCATAAATTTTAACGTGGCGAAGAATATTAACAAAACCTTCCTTTTGCGTTATAAATATATATATAATATAAATATATTAATATATTTAGGATTATAATCGTTTTTAAATTTGATCTGTCTTGTACTTGGATTCACACTAATGAACACTAATTTTTGTCTTGGTAATACAAGTGCATCCTTATAGTTTTTGATTTTGAAAAATTACTGCATGAATATTTAATTATTTATTAATTAGTTCCCGATAACTGAAAGTAGAATAAATATAGTTAGTGCTTTGTATGCACTAGTGGCGTGATTTAATTAATATTTTGAAATCGCAAGCGTAATTTGCAGTGACGTGCTTGTATATTATAATAATTCTAATAATAGAGACATAGACATGCTAAAATGCATGGATGACAGCAGCATCAACAAAATTTTCTTCTGTTCTAAATATACAGGGTGTTTATTAAACATTCGGCAAAAAGGGGTTATTCCCTAGCCTATGCTAAGAATATTTTGTCCTTTAATGATTTTTGAAAAGCCGCTTTGTTTCGAAGATACAGGGCGAGAAGGATTTTCGACAAAACCAATTTTGATATTTTTCAAATTATTAATGTAGCCGAAATAAAAGTATGGCGTACTACACTGGGCTTACATAGTATAAACATTTTTTTAAAATGCGTTGTTATCTTTTAACAACATTCCAATTACTAAGAACGGCTGTTTTATCCACTAACAGCTGACAAGTGCAGACATTGAAAAGAAAATCAGTTTAACCGTAGATTTCATTTAAACACGTCTCGTGATTGATCATTTTGTATGTATCGAATTTGTTGACACTGATTGAGACGTTTGGCTCTTTGACGTGTATTTTCTGTCTTTAATACTTAAACTTTTGTTAGTGAAGTCCCCCCTATCATGAATCGCTATACGAACGCCGAGATGACTGACATGCATTTCATTTATGGACTTGCTGATGGCAATTCATTACAAGCTAGGCAGTTGTACATTGAACGATTTTCTGACCGTAACGTTCGTGATAGAAAAACCTTCCAAAGTATTCATCAACGTCTTCATGAAACAGGCACATTGAAACGAAGTGGAGGACCAGGAAGGCCAATGACAGTAAGAACGGTAGAAGTAGAAGAGAATGTGCTGGACATGATAAAGGAAGATCCAGGTACTTCTACTCGAAAAATTGCAAATACTTTGATGTAAGTAATGGGACTGTTTGGAAAATTCTTAGGGACTATTTGTTGTACCCATACCACATACAACGTGTTCAGCCACTTCTTCCTGTTGATTTTCCTCCACGTATTGCATTCTGTCAATGTCTTTTGCACACATTGGTTCAAATCCATCAACTACTGACGCTGATTCTTTTTACCGATGAAGCGAATTTCTCAAGAAATGCGATAAGGAATTTTCACAATAACCATGTGTTGAAGAAAATCCACATAAGGTACTTGAAGATAGTTTTCAACGTCAGTTCTCGTTGAACGTTTGGGTTAGAATTGTGGGTGACTGGCTAATTGGACCGGTATTTCTACCAGGAAAACTTACCGGCGAGGCGTATCTCAACCTTTTGGAACAGACCCATTGGCAACAAGAAATGCAATGTGGTTTATGCGCGATGGTGCACCAGCGCTTTTTAGTGTGGTTGCTCGTGAGTTTTTAAAAGTTTCATACGGAGATCGCTGGATTGGTTGAGGTGGACCTCACTTATGGCCTGCTTGATCACCGGACTTAAACCCCCTGGAATATTTCCTATGGGGCCATCTAGTCATTAGTTTATTCTACTCCAGTGGAAAATGTGGAAGATTTAAGAAATCGAATAATTGCTGGGTGTAACTCAATTAGAAACGACCCTGGTGTTTTTGAAAGAGTTCGGCAGTCAATGAGGAGAAGATTGGATTCTTGCATCGTAGCTGGAGGTAGTCATTTTGAACAGTTCTTTTAGATTAAAAAACTTTACATGTAATTTTTGGTAATAAAATGTTATTGTCGAAAAATTTTTTCGCCCTGTATCTTCGCAACAAAGCGGCTTTTCAAAAATCATCAAAGGACAAAATATTCTTAGAATAGTCCAGGCAATAGCCCCTTGAATTTTTGCCGGATGTTTAATAAACACCCTGTATAATATGTAGTATGGACTGTATTTTATATTTGACCTTGCTTCTGCTTGCGATTCAACAAATGTAATGTTATGATTGTAATGCACACACGCCACTGAAGATTATTGATCTTTCGAAATTATATATATATTTTTTAGTCCTTAACCCCAGTAAACTTTAACTGTTATCTTAAATTAAATAAAATCAGACTTGTAAGCCCTTTGAGCGGAACAGTACCTGTAGTGAGCTCTAATTTTGAAATTGCAGTAATTCTCAGCGGCGTACCTACAAGTGAAGCACATAAAGACGATATAATAAAAGTATAGTAAGGAAACTAAAAAGACTTTTCTTCTATCCAAAACGCAAGAAACGTATGTTACTAAAGCTTCAAAAGTGTCTCGGGCAATTGAAACCTTTCCTGTTATGACGCACGTGCGCCACTGCAGTTTTCTGATTTTACACAGTTTCAAAAATGTTTATATCCTGGCCTTGTCAAATTGCGATTGCGATCTTAATTGAAAGTGAAATAAATGAAACCCGTAGGTGATTTCGATGAAATATTACCCTAATGGCTGTTATTTTGAAATAACGCCTGGAATGCGTTTCAAAACAAACCATTGCTCATATTAAGTTAATAAAATGCAGATTGCTTTGCCTACTATGAAACCCGTTTTGGTTGTAACCTCATCTTAAGGTCAGCTGTCACGCTGTCCATCAAGATACATTGAATAAGAAGCGGAAATAATCGCTGTCGCCAACGTAATACAGCTGTAATCGTATTTTTACGATTCGGGGTAAGCCCGTCATTATTTTTTTTTAAATGTAAAACTGAGATTATTCCCAAAAATGAGTTCCTACAGGTGAATTTAGCTTCTATATTCCTTTCCAGGGATGAAGCTGCGCTAAACGAGATTGGTTTGTTTAAAAAATATGGGGGAGGTATTGACATTGCCATTTATAGCAAGTTATATTATATTATTCCCCTTGCTCTCTTATTTATTAAAGGCGACAGTTAAAAAAGCCTTGTTTTTAATATTCAAAAGATATAAATCTCTGCTGTTGCCAGAAAAAGAACTTAGTAAGGTATGTCTCTTGGCAGGCTATTTACTCGAAGTTAATTAAATTTTAATTATAGTTAGTGTTTGTTAATTAGCTCTTGCTTTATTTCTGCAGAATTGACATTAATTATTAAATATGCATAATAGTATTAATAGGTTTAGCGCTTCTATCGTATCCATCAAATGAATGAAATAAAACTGTTGAAGCTATCAATAGTATTATAAGTATTATAAAATGAATAGGATGTTTTGGGGTATGTTGGTTAATATCATTTTATTAAATTTCGTTCTGTAAAATTTAATGTATGTATATAGAGGTATGTTGTATCCTACATTAAAATTACGGTTAAATTTAAATTAAAAGATTAGCTATTATCCTTGGGGGTAGGTTTGTATTCACAGGACCAAAACCATAATTGTTGGACATATTTTAATTATAATATCAAACTTGGATTTCTGGAAATTGCGTCATCCTATGGAGGTACGTTCATTAAAAGATTGTAGGTTGGGGTAATTCCATTATTACCGTTTTAGTAAAACGGTAATAACGGAATAACTTAGCTCTCTAGAACTAAAACAATATTTTTCCGATTATGGTCATGATTACCATTATATTACGTGTGGATTTTTAAGAATATAAACTTTTGGGGTATGTCCGTTATTGCCATTCTATCTATGTTGCTTCTCTAATATTAAGAAATTGACTGTAGGGTATCTCTCTTATTGCTTTGCTTTGTAGAATTAAAAGGTTATCTTTCTTTTTGTGAAAATTGATTCTAAAATTAAAAGATTGTGGGTTGTTGTATTTCCATTACTGTCATTTTGTTAAACTTAGCTCTCTAGAACTAAAACAATATCTTTCCGATTATGGTCATGATTACCATTATATTACCTGTGGATTTTTAAGAATGTAAACTTTTGGGGTATGTACGTTATTGTCATTCTATCTATGTTGCTTCCCCAACATTAAGAAATTGGCTATAGGGTATCTCTCTTATTGCTTTGCTTTGTAGAATTAAAAGGTTATCTTTCATTTTCTGAAAATTGGTTGTCTAAAATTAAAAGATTGTGGGTTGTTGTATTTCCGTTAGTGTCATTTTGTTAAACTTGCTCTCCAGAACTAAAACAATATCTTTCCGATTATAGTCATGATTACCATTATATTACGTGTGAATTTTTAAGAATGTACACTTTTGGGGTATGTACGTTATTGTCATTCTATCTATATTGCTTCCCCAACATTAAGAAATTGGCTATAGGGTATCTCTCTTATTGCCGTTTTGTTAAGCTTTGCTTGCTAGAACTAAAAGATTATGTTTCATTTTCTGAAAGTTGGTTGTCTAAAATTAAAATATTGTGGATGGATGGGGTATTTCCGTTACTGTCATTTTGTTAAACTTGCTCTCCAGAACTAAAACAAGATCTTTCCGATTATAGTCATGATTACCATTATATTACCTGTGGATTTTTAAGAATGTAATCTTTTGGGGTATGTCCGTTATTGCCATTCTATCTATGTTGCTTCTCTAATATTAAGAAATTGGCTATAGGGTATCTCTCTTATTGCTTTGCTTTGTAGAATTAAAAGGTTATCTTTCATTTTCTGAAAATTGGTTACCTAAAATTAAAAGATTGTGGGTTGTTGTATTTCCGTTACTGTCATTTTGTTAAACTTGCTCTCCAGAACTAAAACAATATCTTTCCGATTATAGTCATGATTACCATTATATTACGTGTGGATTTTTAAGAATGTAAACTTTTGGGGTATGTACGTTATTGTCATTCTATATATGTTGCTTCCCGAACATTACGAAATTGACTATAGGGTATCTCTCTTATTGCCGTTTTGTTAAGCTTTGCTTGCTAGAACTAAAAGATTATGTTTCATTTTCTGAAAGTTGATTGTCTAAAATTAAAATATTGTAGATGGATAGGGTATTTCCGTTATTGTCATTCTATCTAGGTTGCTTCTCTAAAATTAAGAAATTTGCTATAGAGTATGTCTCTTATTGCCGTTTTGTTAGTTAGTTGTCTAAAATTAAAAGATTGTGAGTGGGTGGGGTATTTCCGTTATTGTCGTTCTATCTATGTTGCTTCAATAATATTAAGAAATTTGTTATTGCCGTTTTTTTAAGCTTTACTTTCTAGAACTAAAAGATTATCTTTCATTTTCTGAAAGTTGGTTGTCTAAAATTAAAAGATTGTGGGTGGGTGGGGTATTTCCGTTATTGTCATTTTATCTATGTTGGTTCAATAATATTAAGAAATTTGCTATAGGATATCTCTCCTATTGCCGTTTTGTTAAGCTTTGCTTTGTAGAATTAAAAGATTATCTTTACGAATATGTTTCTTATAGCCATTATGTCAAATACGGATTTCTAAAAATGTAGATTATCCTTTGGATTACGTCCGTTATTGTGATTTTATCAAACATGTTTCTCGAAAATTAAAAGATGGTGGTTTCGGGGATCTGCGATATTTCCATTTTGATAAAAGTTGGTTCTCTTGAACTAAAAGTTTATTTTTGCGATTATAGTCGCGATTGCCATTATATGAGATGCAGATTTCTGAGAATGCAGAAGATCACCCTTTGGGGTATTTCCGTTGTTGTCATTCTATCTATGTTACTTCTCGAATATGAACAGATTGGCTGTTGGGATATCTCTCTTAATGTCATTTTTTGTGCATGATTCTATAGAGGTAAAAGATTATATTGGGGTTATGTTAGTAAGATTATATCAAATACGGATTTATAAAGCTGTAGGAGATCATTCTTTAGGGTATGTCCCTTATTGTCATTTTATCTATGCTGCATTTCTAATATTAACAGATTCGCTACTGAGTTATCTTTGCTATTGCCGTTTGGTTACTGTTTACTGGTGTATCTCCATTTTGTTAAACTTGATGTTCTGGAACAAAAATATTATGTTTGAAGATGTGATTATTATTGCCATTACATCAAATTCAAGTTTCTGAAAAAGGATATTATCGTTGCTGCTTTTTCACGATACTTACATTTCTAAAAGAATGTTTACGGACAGCTCAGGAGAGTGTTCCCAAAAGCAAACCATTAAGATGCCGTACAAAAGAATAAGCCACACCTTTCGATTTATCCACAAAAATCCGTTCAGAACTGCCGTAAAATCCAGGAACACGCACTAAAATCCCACCGCTAACAACAGGTGTAGTAAAAGCGTGGTCGTAACAAATGTTTGTAGAAAGAAGACGTGGAACGCGTAAGGGCTAAATTTGCCGACAAGGAATATATAACCAATTTGTCTATGTCGAGTCGCCCTTTCCCCACACATCCTTCCTATATGTGACGATGACTCAGTAGAAAATCTACACATTCGGGGGGCTCCACCGAACAAGCAGCGCATTTTGGCGAACACGAATTCAATTAGTTGGGGTGATTTGTTATAATAAACGTCGATGACGTATTTAATGTATATTAATTATCCGTTTTTGACACAGTCATTAATTTAAAAAAGTAGTCAAGCCGGAGCGAATTCGTGTATATTTATAGAGCTTGGCGAGTGCCAAAAAATAGTGCTGACAAAGCATGTTGGGGTAATTTAGTAGTAGCCCACCAATATGGCCGGTTTCAAAGCTGATCGGAGGCTTTGTTTTGTTATTTGTGTAAAAGATCTGATTCGCTGTAATTGACAGACTGATAGCTTTTTTTGTGGACAGATAAAATCTGGTCAGGTAATACCTCAACCTTTAACACACAAAGACGAGGTAATTAATAATTGTGTTAAATGGCAAGAGGTATAGTTAGGTTATATTTTAGTATAGGGTCTATGTTTTGTAATTTTTTTTAATGTAATATTAATTTTCAAGGGGCAGCGATGGCTCCTGACCCATTTCAGATAAAAATTGGCCATGGAACAGAAAGCATGTGTACTTAAGCCAGTATATAATATTTAATGCAGTTGCTTCACAGTTGTCAAAGTAAAGTTGTGTTGGTACAATGGATTTTCCTCGTAAGAACAGAATATATTTATCTCTGTATACGTCAGTTTACAAATAATGAGTATGCATAATGATTACAATTCTCAAATGTGGTTTGGAAATCTCTTATGCCCAGCAACAATTGATGTTCAGATTGCTTATTAGGATTGGTTGGAGACGGTTGTGTAAGGGTAAAACCCCTTAGCGCCACGATATTTAGAACACCGGAATACGTATTTCGGCAACTAAGCTGTCATGTTCTGAGCTGAGGAATACCCCAATTCCATTGGACTTCAGTTGTTGACTTGGCGAGGGACTCATCTCCAGATGTATTCCTCAGCCAAATTACTTTACTTGGTTCAAGTTCCTACTGAAGATGTTTAGTTGTTAAAATGCTCTTAATATCGTGCTGCTAAGGGGCTTTCCAAAGGTTATTCAGATTGTTTCACAAACCTAGTTTCTTCTAAAACAGCTCTTCTGTTATATTAAATTATAAGTTTCTGCTGCCTGTTTGTAAGGTCTATTGACGTTTGTATTCTACCATGTCTAAGCGATGTATTTTACAGAAAGGTTCATGAAATTTAATACCCAGACGATAGAAAGGCTAGTAATTTTGTATTTGCAAAGTAACTATTTCCAACAACAACTACAGTTTGGAGTAAACAATGCTTACATTCAATCAAGACTCTTAAAAATGGTTCTTCTCAGGCCTACAAATTACTATTTGCAAAAGAATACATGGGAAGCTAAAAATGCAATTATATATTCTTGAGGTACTGAATATAAACAAATGTATTTTCTTTACTTCAAATGCCTACACGATCAAAAAGTTTTCAAATTAAGGTTGGCTGTGAGTGCTACAAGGCATGTCGTATCTGTTATGTTACGTAACAGCCGTACCTTGTGTTTATTTCTTCGAATGTAAACACAAGCAAAGTAAACTTAACCGCAAAGGATATCTCGATATAAAAAACGCATTTTAAGAAGTAAAACAAATAAAGACATTTATTTAAGTATTTTAAGAGTATTTAGAGTATTTGAGGCTTATAAGGTGTGTTGAAAATTGCGCCCATCTTCCTGAAGACAACTTCGGACTCTGCTTCTTATAACATTGCTAACATTTTGTAAAATCTGCGAAGAGTTGTTTAATTTCTTCCCATTTTACTATAATTCTTTGGTTAAGTGCATTCAAATCGTGAATCGAATTTTGAAAACGGATTTTTTCAGGTGGGAAAAAAATCTAGAGGTGCACGATCTTGGAGGCCACGTGTTAAAAATATTTCGGCTAACTACTTGATCTTCGAAAAAATCACTAAGGATATTTAAGTATCTCGAACTACATGGGCCGTTACACCATCCAGTTGGAAATAATCATACCGCAACTCGTCATCGTGCAACTGGTTTATGAATGGCAGCAGAATTTCTTCTCGATGCCTGGCTGCTGTCAGAGTAGAATTTAAAAAAATAGTTCTAGCAATCTTCTCCTACTAAGGCCTACCCAAATTCCAACTTTTTGCGGATGTAGTGAAGTTTCAGTGAAAATATAGGGATTCTGCGTGCTCCACATTCTCATATTTTTAGAATTGACGTATCCAGATAGATGGAACCATGCCTCGTCCAACAAGAAAGTTTTGTCCAGTAAATCATCCTTCTCGATATTGTTTAAAAACCAGTGGCAATATTGTAATCTTGTGGAAGTAGTTCGTGCACGACAGTCATTCAATATGGAAACACATGTATATTTTCTTTTAAGATGGTTCCGCAAGTTCTGTATGTAAGGTCAACTTGTTGTGGTAAGACACGGAGGGAAGTTGAGGGAACATTGGTGATTATTTTTCTTACATTTTCAATAATCTCATCGTTCGTTTGGTATGCCTACCAGTAGCTTCTTTCGTGGTAATATACCGGTTTCATGAAATATCCTTACCGAGCAGGTTAGTTGATTATAAAATTCTTGATATTGGAACCCAACTTCTGGAAATCGCTCTTGAAATTCTGCATAACAATCTGGAATAGAGTAGGTCTACTCAACATTAATTTTTTGAGCAGGTAACCATTTATGATTGTTGCTATAAAGTAAAAACCATTTTCAAATAGAATTAAAATAAACCCTTTTTAACCAACAACAACAACCAGATTTTGGCAGGTGAATAAATTATTTTAATTGGCATTTCTTTATAGTTCAATCCCAAATATGCAAGAAATTTGAAACCATGTTATAATCCTGTTCCTTGGTGTTTGGATGGTATGAATCGGTCCCTTAAATATTGTATTTTTAGACATGCAAACACAAAAAGGTCTAAGGGAGTGATATTATGAGATTTTACAAACCATAAGCTTCTACTTGTTAAATGACGCTCAACACGTTTCTGTAAATAATTCAACATTTGTCCAGCTGTGTGCGCTGTGACACAATCTTCCTGAAAGCAGCCAAGTGTTCTTCGTCGTGTTGTTACCTTATACAGATGTTCAAAGTGCTGGTCCTTCAACGCTTCTCTGTAACTGATTTTTCAAAAGTATTCGACAAATCAAACGTCTTCGAGAAACTACAACCCAAACGCTAACTTTTACTAGATGTAGAAGCTTCACTAAATATATGAGGATTGTCACCACTCCACATTCTCATTGTATGGGTAGGAAACCACTTTACCAATATGTCAAGAGTCCTTATTTTTATATATGGTCGTCTGAGTATTTTTATTAGTTTTGGGCTATGTGGCCGACTAATCTCTTTCAACACATGCACATGGGCGCATGCAACCTAATAAGGGACACTTGTTCTTTGACGGTTGAATGTTCAATACCGACCTGTTAAACTCTTCCTAGATATTGTGTGAAATAAACATTTTGTAAAGTAAATTTGGTCTTTAAATGACAATATATTTAACATTTGTGACTTCGCAGAACTATAAAGATAAGACGAAGCTTCTAAATAGAATTCATGTAATTTGTAAACTACTAACAACAAAGTATGCGTCTGTTACAATATTGCGGTAGCAATTCTTAAAAATCATGCATTTTGTAAGATCGTTATGCACTATTTTGTGATTCCAAAATAATTCTCCGTCCCGTGAAAGTTTTCCGATGTAGTTTTCAATGGTCTGCTGATTATAGTTTGTCTGCCACTTCCAGATTTACGTTATACACTGCTTGTACTTTTATATACATTTTCAACATTTCTGGTGTCACAAAACCATTTCAGGAAACTTCTGGCGAAGCTCATCAATACATGCTCGTATGGCGTAATCCCATTTTTATATATACCATTCAGAAAATAACACTCCATCATAAAAGTCTTACATTCCCTGGGATTGTAGCAAATGAATTGAACTTTATAATTTGACAGCTCATAGAATAATAATTGTAACTGCTAGAATTAATCAAAGATATATATTTAGCTTTCCACAGCCAAACTTAATCGAAAATGTTGTTGATCCCACTATATTAAACTCCAGTCAAAATGCAAGTGTTTTACCATGTCTCTTGCCACTTGAGATTAATTTTCGAGTTAGAAAAAGTTGCAGAATCGAACTTGTATCGAACTCAATAATTTCTTGGCAAACTCGGTTACTAAGGGGTCGTTCGACCGTTCACTCTCTTCGATTTCCGCAGAATATGACAGCCAAACTGGTCGACCTCTTGTTCCTAGTGGCCCACCAGGGGCTTCTCGTCACTTTGTGTCGAATGAGGTTCGGTCGGTCCGATCGAAACATTCCCTCGGGTGCACCCTGAAAGTTTCCTTGGGAGGTATAAAAAATGCACGGACGCCCACTCAAAACTTGCCGAAACTAAGACTTCCAAATGTAGAGTACGGGTTGAATTAGGCAACAACTGGAGAAGTAGAGTGGAGTCAAATTTAGGCACTGAGGGTCTTAACCCACTTGCGGTCCTTCTTCACACGGAGGGTTTAAAAACGTCTGAGAAAATGGACACTGGTGTATGGATTCATAACAGGTCCGGATTTAGAGGTTTTATAAGGCAACCTAGTATCGATATGATGTCGATAATACTGCCAAATATATGCTTATCATTATATAACATTGATTTTTATAAATACTATAAATCCTAAAACGCCGAATGATAGTGATTTTCATAAAGATAGGACCGGTTTAAGGGAATATTGTAAGTAAATTGCGAAATTGAGAGGATCCGTTCTGTAACGTGTTAATTCCACAACGCTGATTATCATTGATCAAGGTAAAGATATGAGATTTTTGAGGACACTTTGAGGACTAAGTGCTGATTAAGTTTGATTCTTATAAAATTAAACCCCTTTAAATAAAATTTAAGTAGCGCTTTCTACCTTAAAATAACAACTGGAAACAAACTCTGCGAGTTAGGCACTATAAATGTAATGAAAGTTTACAATTTGTGGTCAACTTTAATTAGTGTATGTCATTTAAGGGTAAAATGTATTGAAAAACTAAATAGTTCACACTGATTAACATTAATTTATAAACAGATTGAGTCTCTTTGAAGAAATGTCGACTATAAGAAGGGGTTTCTTAGGTAAGTAGAGCTTACCTATTTAAGTAGGCGCAAATTAAGAAAAAACAAGACTGAAACTTCACATTTGATTAATACTGTTACGCCGACGGCTGTAACTGATAAGGACCCCTTTGTCCTCATCGCCGGGATCACCAGAGAAACAACTACCCTTATATAAAATGATTTGATTTATTCATTTGCTACGTACTACAAAACTATTACAACTTATTCTAAAATAATATATTAAAATTACTTACAAAAAATAAACATGTATAACGCCATTACTGGGTTTGTCATTCTTTGGAACACCGCCAATTGCCAGCTATGCACTCTCCACTCTACCATTTACCATTTACTCTTCGCTATCAACTGTTTTTCTACGCAATGTTTTTCTATGCACTGTTGGCTAATTCAAACTTAAGTGTCCTTTTATAAATTCTCTTGCACCCATAAGCGATGACCTGGTTATTACTTAATTTCCCTTATCAAGCGTATTACTTATTTCACATTGCCTAATTTAATATTCTAATGTACTTTGACTTTGCTGAGTTAAAATGGCATCACTGCTTGCAACATAAATGTGTATGCAATTAAAATCACATTAAAACAGCTATGAGGCAATAATAATTTAATTTAGAATTTTGGATATTGGGTTCGTAACAATACTACAAAGTCTAATCTTAAATCTTTGAAAACGCCGTAGGTTTAAAACATTTTGCAGTTTTTTTTTTAAGCCAGAATTGAGTTCAACAGTCTTAAACTTAATTTGACATACGATTTAGACACATTTTGAGCTGGTTTTTTCAAACCAGAATTCATTTCAATGTACTCTGAGGCCTAAACTCTGATGAATACTGAATCTAGAAAAACGTGTGGTGCTAAAAACCTATTTGATATCTAAGCTTATAAATAAAGGATTCTTCTTCTTCTTCGAGTGCTCTATCTGTCGTAACGTAGCATAGACATGGAGGACCTACAGCTTAAACGTGGGATCCCAACCACCAGAACTGTAAACACGTCTACTCCAGAGAAGATGTTGCAAGGCAGAATGGCCCTTAAGTATTCGATGTTCCGGTACGGGGAAGTGAACCCGAGACCTTCAGCGTAGAAGTCTAAGGCGTTAACCTCTAGCCCACGACCGTCTCGAGCAAAGAAAGGATTTAAAGAAATTTTGAATCCTAAGTACCGCTTAACATATTATGTGGAAACATTTAGAGCATCAATATTAATTAACATTGAATTTAGAAACAATTTGAGTTCGAGACGCTAAAAGGCATTCTATGAAAACAGGATGGATTTTAGGAGAGTTTAAGTCTTACATATTGATGACCATGGAATTTAGTAACTGTTTAAGTCCTAAACTCTAATCAAATTGATTTAAAAATTCGCAGTAACTAGTACTGTATAGCATGTGATAAGCTCTGACTACCATTAAATATAAAATTATTTAATTTAATTAAAAGTTGATCTTAAGGGCTAATTAACATTGTGTTCTAAATTCTAATCAGCATTGGTTACATAAACGGAAATAACTCAGAGAAAGTAACCTTTAAGCTCTGATTATCGTTGAACTTGAAACCAATATGTGTATGTGTGGTGGTACTCAGTTGATAGAGCGCCCGCTCTCTGAATAAAACGTCGATTCTGGCTTGGGTTCGAAACCTAAGCATTACTATGCAGATTTATAAAAATCTTGTCTGCAACCCACTACACACAATTACCCAATTCAGTTTGCAACCGTGGGATCTTAATGCTAAAAACCTTCGCTGGAATTGCTGTCGCTCAGATTCGCCTTTACATTGTAAGTCCTCTCTGATTTTACCTTAGCGCTGAGGAGAAACACGTGGTAGAGGATGGTGCCGGTGCCCAACAGTGGAACTAGATCAAATTTACGTTACAAAAATTTTGAGTGTTCAATGTATTGACTGTAAAAAATTATATAGTCATACATGCTGATAGCGATAGGTATTGATTTTTATAAAGAACAGTGCAATTAAAAAGCGTTTCAATCTCAAGCCTCGATCAGCAGTGACTTGAAAGTAATTTCAGTTGTAAATTCAACATCCACATTGACAAATTCTGATGCAATTGATTTGTATAAAGAAATAATCGATTTGAGAAAACTGTTATATAGATTGAATTTTTCTTCACTTAACCTTCATAATTATCAACAGAGGATCGATTTACCGATGTAGAATAAATTTAAATCAATCGAGTATAAAACATAGATTAGCGTTGATTCGTATAAAGACAGCGTGGACTTAAAGAAATATTAAGCGTTAAACATTGATTCTTAT
>JABXWE010018951.1:0-10678 GCA_014611495.1 Limonius californicus
GCATACCAGTTTATTTGCTTCATTTTTATTACCTCCATTATTGGTTCCTGTTCAGTTATCTCTCTTATGTCTTCATTTTTTATTCTGTCCTACTTAGTTTTTCCTGCCATTTTCCTGAGGTGTTTCATTTCCATAGCATTAATTTTAGTCTCGTATGTATTTTCTTTTTCACCTCTATGTCTATGTCTTTGTGTGCTAGTATTGTTTTGTTGATGGTATAGTAGATTCTTGTCGATTTGTTAGCTCTACTTACAAATTCTGCCTCCATTTTACCTCTATTTACAAATTCTGCCTCCATTTTACCGTCCTCCGATATCATACTCCCTAGGAATTGACAAGTCGATACTCTTTCCAATTTCTTGTTTTTACATTTTATATCTTTATTGTTTTGCTTTCCTTTATAGTTTTCATTCACAATCATTAGTTTTTTTTTGCTTATGTTTACTTCCATTTTCCTGTTTTCTATTTCTTCAGTCCATGCGTTTACTAACTTTTGCATTTTACTCCTGGTGTTTGATAATAATACTATGTCGTCTGCCTATAGGAGGCTACTTAGCTTAATTGCTGCTAGGTTCCTGTGTCCTATTACTGTTTCCAATTGATTGTATTTTCTTTTATTTGTTTAGTTATCTTGTCCATTATAGTTATAAATAGCAAGGGGCTTAGGCTGTCGCCTTGCTTAATTCCCTTATTCATTTCAAACTCCGCCTACTCCAAATCTATAAAAACAGAATGTATCTCCTCTGCCTTGTTTCTTTTCGATTCTAACGCTAGTTTGTAAACTAAAGTAATCAACTACTCAAGTTCTACGCGGAATCAAACCACTTTGGTATTCTCCAACTTCAGTTCCAATATTGTTTCATAATGAAGCCATCTCTTCAAGCTTATACCGCGTATCATAGGAGTGATTGATGCTGGCTACTCGCTAATCATTGCAGGTAATTATCAAAACGTAATAATAGTGATAATGCCACCTGCAAGGGTTAGCGAAACGTTAGCATCAATCAATTCTATGACGGCGCCGTCTTAGCCCGAAGAGATGAGAACACCAAAGTAGTTTGGTTCTGCGTAGAACTTGTGTAGTTGTGTGTAAACTAATGTTTAGTTCACAAAAAGTGTTAGAATCAAAAATAAGCAAGGCAGAAGATATACATTCTGTCTTCATAGATTTGAAGAAGGCTTACAGTCCAATTCTGGTATACAAACTATGTGACACAAACCGCAGAAACCTGATAATTTACATTGTTTCATAATTTACTCTGGAATGTCTTCCCGAAAACTGTACTGTTTATGAGTCTCATTCTCATCTTTCTTCTTCTTCCTCGTCAACCCGGTTGTAACATCAAACTCTTTTCCCCCTCTAATCCAACCACAAACTTTAATCTTCTAACTCTATCGACTCTTTCTATAACTCTACTTTTTCCTCTGCTCCTCTCCTCCTTTATCCTCTCCTCGTCTCCTCTTCTCATCTTCTACCGCTCTGCCTCTTCCTTTCTTCCCCCCTCTGCTTTTCTCCTCACCTCCTCCTCTCCTACGCTCCGACTATCATCAATTCTTCCTCTGCTCGTCTTTTCCCCTCCTCCTATCCTTCCTCTCCTCCCCTCGTCCTATCCTTCTTGTGCTTCTCTGGTTTTCTCATTAGTCGCATTTCTCAAGACTATTAATTTCACCACACTCACCCATGTTGCATTTTAATACCTCCGTATCATCCCTTTACCTTTCGTATCTATTGCGCTACCTAAATGTATTTCTGCTTTTTAATGTCTATGGATATACCAGCCCAATTTTCATGAAATTTCAATAGCACCTGAAAAATGTAAAATATAAATTGAGAAAATATTAATTTCTAGAATAATCCGAATCCTAAAATTTTGATTTACCTTCTTTACACTAATGAATACACGCTTGCGTTAGTTAAGCCTGAGATTGAGCTAAAGCATGCATTAAAAATTCAAATTATCAAAATCCATTTGTACCTGCTAAGCTGCTTTAAAATCTCTTTCAATTTGAACTCGAAAGGTTTTAGGGTTTTACACAATGAATTCGTTTAAAGTGTTCGGCCCAGCGAAACATTCGAGCGTTCACAATTTTCCCTGCAGTTTAAAATGTAATTCTATAATCAGTTTAGCGCTGTTCTAATTTGTTTTCCGGGCCATCTGTAACACAATTTGGACAAGTCATGGCACTCTAGGATAGAAACTGGCTATTTCAATTAAAACTATTTGTGTTATCTAAAATAGAAGTTTTGTGTATCATAACAGTCAGGATTTAATGCTGCATTTAAATAGGTACGTAACATACACAGGGTGTTCTACAGAAGATCATAAGGTTATTTCCAATAGTTTAAATAGTAACGACTGAGTCATGACTACGTAGCTACAAACCGATCAAATATGATCGACTACTTGCCGCAAAATACATTATTATGTCAACATTGTTTATTTACAGCGTAATTTTATGTTTGTTTGCGCCGCTTTATGTAAATGTTGTACCAGACGGCATAGTAGATACTTGTTGTTTGAAGACATCTTTCATATTCCACCGTAATTTCTGTCACTTACATAATTATTCTCAAACAATACCAGCGGAATTGATTTTTGTTTCTTATTCTAAGTAATTGTATACAGTTTGATTGATTTTACTTGTCCCACAAGCGATAATAGAGAACTCTAAATCGAAGAGTTACATTACACTAGAAGCTTGTTTGGTCCGCGGTCGCGGACTCGAGGTTAGCGCATTAAATTTCTACGCTGATGGTCTGGGGTTCAATTCCCAATACCGGTTTATGTTCGCAAGGTAATATTAAACTAGCAAGATATTCTGCTTAACAAATCTTCTCGAGAGTAGACATTTTTACACTTCCCATGGTTTAGAGCCCATATTAAGCTGTAAGTCCTCTATGTGTATACTACTTTAAAACACGCAACGCAGACATAGAAGAGAAGATTACTACATTTTGAACGGGACAGAGTACCCAAAGAAGAAATAGTTCTGCGGCAACAGTTTCCTAACATTTAAATTAATAACGTTAGTCCAAACCAAGTGCATTCTAAGAAAACCAAGTAGCAGACACTCAAGAAACTCTATAATAAAATCAATCGCTGTTTGTTTTTGACCACGCTAACATATACCGGAGGTCGATTAAACGTCATTTATTCCGCGAACAAGAAAAGATGTGAATTGTATTTTATTTATGAAAAAAATTGTTCTCTTTAGAACTAACCAACAAGTATTTTCCTCATTTTTATTAACAGGGCACTATGGGTTTCACTATAAAACAGAACTATGCTATAATAGAACTACGAAAACAATCACAAAAAAATACCCCATCTATTGAAACTTTCATAATCAATATATTTTGGATAAAGTATACCATCTTTAGAACAGCTACGCTCTAAAATATTAAACATTAATAATGCAGAACTGCTTAGGGTGTTTCCTGTGTTTCCGCTCTGTAATATCGTCAAAATCGTAACTATTATCCCTATCTAAAAACATATAAGTTGGAAACTAACTAAGCGATTTTAACAAAGGTCTAAAAAGAACATAAGGTAGGAAGCAAATTTTGCATAAAGGAATCAAGGTTTGTTAATAACGACGCAAACTCTGTATGTTGACATAATTAAATTGTATAATTAATTAATAATAAGTAGCAATTTGATAATGGTTAATTAATACTGGTGTAAACGAATTTCTTAATGTGCACTCTGAGAAAAATATAAAAATAAAGTTCATTAAACTTGCGAAAATATGTGCACGGATATGTTAATAAAATATGCAATAGTCTGTAAATTTTGCACCATTAAATATTCATTTTACGCCGATTCGATATACGCCGATTTATTCAGGAACGGATCTGCGGCGTAAACCGACGGCTACCTGTTAAAATATCTATTTCTTTTTAAAGTTTAGTTAAGTTCCTATCTAGCTCTTGCTTTGCTATTCCCTATCTGCAATATTTTTGAATCATACACAGCCCATAGTTTTAAAAGTAACGAGTCAATTTTAACAAACTTCGTAGGGAAAAGTATAAATAAAACAAAGCACTTTCACCTAATAGAATTGTTCACAAAATAATCCGGCGTCTTAAGCTCCAACGCTTTTCAGAAAAGACTCCGCAAGTTCTTTAAATTAAATAAATGTTTTATTTTAATTTCTGTTTAGGGAAGCTATTTGATAATGTTTCATATGTTAGATATAATTTGCACTTTACGACAATTAAAATATTATAGAATGCACTGAATAACCCAAAATATAAGCACGTATTCTTAAAAATATATGAACTAAAGAATAGACTAAAAAAGTTTGCACTATTAAATTTTCATTTTACGCCGATTCGGAATACGCCAACTTATTCAAACCGACGGCTACCTGTATCTCCAACTAAAGCTTTGATAAAACATTTATTTCATAAAAAATTTTATAAAGTATGAATAACACAACTTTCGCTTCATGTAATTGTTCACAGAATAATCAGACTTGTTCAATAACGAAGCTTTTCAAAAAACACCCCGTATGTTGACATAATTAAATTGATTAAATGTTTTTTTTATTTATGGTTGGAGATACTATTTTATAAGAAGTTTGCAGTACAAAATATAAATATGCATATGTGTATCAACCGTATTTTTTATCCCAAATATTGAATTCGAATAACGATAAAATACGTACTTGTTAAAATGCGACAAATCAATATTGTACCCGCATTTCTACTGGTGACTAAATTCCAACTACAATAATGTTTGATCTAATAACGTTTTATCAATAATACAATCCACAATTGCTGTGTTTCGATATTATCAAATGCCTCCTTATACGCAGAGAAACTTTTCTTTTATTTCATTCAATTTGTTTGTAATATTTTCACCAATATTTTCTACAGTACTGTCTGTATTTTCCAGTATTATTTTTTCGTTATCTTAACATTAGGATTGTAAGCATTATATTCTTAAAATATGGTAGCTTAATTAATTCCGTATACAAGAAGTGTTTAAATTTAAATAGCAATGTTTAAATTACACCATCTAAAAACAAATTCCAAAAATTAAAATGTTGTTGTGAATCTTGTTAACATATCGATGGCAATTATTTCGCTATAATATTATTTTGACAGTTTACAGTTAACAGCGCATAATAATGAAATTTCTTACGAATGCAAGTGTAAATTCAACTGAAAGACCGTGAACATAATACGGTGACCAGTGTCTCTCTAATAGTCGGGTGCATTCTCGAAATCTTTTAGAGACGGGAGAACTCGTGTAGAAAATGAGCCACATTCAGCAGGACACACCGGTAATAATTCCTCGAACTTTTCAAAATTTGGCGTCATCATACAAAACAAGCTAAAGCATCATGAGGCAAGCGTTAGATGGATTTTGCGCTTATTGACCGGAGAACACAAGTTATATCGTTCACAAATCGCTTCTTCTTTACTGCAGCAATATGAGAGAGAAAGAGATGAATTTTTGGACGCAATTGTAACAACTAATGAAACCAAGTTAGTAAGTAAGTTTACTCTTGAATCAAAACGTACAAGCATACAGGGGTGTCACACCACATCTCCAAAAAAGGCAAACGGTATTGGCGGCTGGTAAAGTGATGGCTACCATATTTTTGGATTCTCAAAGAGTGCTCTTTGTTGATTTTCTCAGAGAATGCCATTCAATTAATGCAAACTATTATTCGACACTTTTGTGCGATAAAGTTAGGCAGGCGATCCGTAGAGAAAACAATGTTCTGTTTGCTTTCTCCAAGACAATACTCGCCCTCATAGCGCTGCAAGAACAATTAAAACCATAAACAAATTTAAGTTCGTCCTTCTTCCGCATACAGCATTCAGTTCTAATCTTGCTGCCTCCGATTTTTATTTGTTTAACCCACTGAATGAATTTTTAGACAGGAAAAAATTTCAGTCAAATAACGACGTTATCTAAGCTATTCAAGAGTGGATACGTATGCAACCCAAAGACTTTTTCCAGGAAGATATTAGAAATCTTCGGAAGTACATCGCTATGCAGGGGAACTACATCGAAATGTAATGTAGTTTCCACAGTTATAACACTGTAATATCCTTTTCTATACAATGCGAGTGTAAAGTCTGGAACTATCGAAATAAATCTTTTATTACAAGTTTTTGAAAGAAATCCTCGAACCCGTCAATTTTTATCTTAAATTAGACACATTTGAGTGTAATTGTTATTTGTAGATTGTCTTTTGTTTCTGAGTTATAGCTATAGCGAATTTTTTTTAAATGGATACCCTAATTTTTTATGACGGATTTGGAAAGAGCGTGAAATTCGAAAACCAAATATGCTAAAAAAGTATGATACTGCATTAAGAAGTTTTCGAGATAATTGCGTTTAAAGTTTTAAAACAAAAAACGAATGACAATGAAGAGTTCCAAGATTTAATAAACAAAATCAAGTAGCCATGTAACAATTGACTTCTTCACTTGACAACTGAGTTCCTCACAGTGTGTTTATCTGTTTTTATTGCGTGGTTTTGTACGTAATTCAGTAAATAATGGTGCGATATTTGACAGAAAAAGAGTGAATTGAAGTTTTAATATTGAGGGATGTGGCGGCCATACTAGAACACACCAAGAGGTTTGTGACCTATTCAGTAACAAGTATCCTGATAAAGAACCATTTTTTAAAATGGCCCTATAATTCTGTCCGCCCAAACGTTGACTTTTTGAGGAAACTGCGTGTACGTCTCGTTCATCTAGTGCGGTGCATCAGGTGCCCAATATCGAGAATTCTGAAGATTTACTGTACCATTAAGGAGAAAGGTTGCTTCATCGGAAAAAATGATGCGATTAGAAAAATCGTCGTCAATATTACATCGCTCGGTCATTATCTCACAGAACTCTATTCTGAGATCGGGATCATCCTCGTTAAGCTCTTGCACTAATTGACCTTTATAGGGATGCCATTTATGTTTTTCTAAAACCTTTAAAACTGACCATTTGGAAATGTCATTATTTACGGCTAGTTCTCTTGTACTTCTATGAATATTTTCTTGTAGAGACAATAAATTATCTAGCTCAGTACCTTCATTGGTTTTTGGACGACCATCTCTACGGCGATCCTTCGCATATCCGAGTTCAGAAAACTTTCTCTCTATTTTGGAAACTGTCACTCTTATGATAGCTTCTTTATCAGGATACTTGTTATTGAATAGGTCACAAACCTCTTGTTGTGTTTAGTACGGCCGCCACATCCCCTCAATATTAAAACTTCAATTCGCTCTTTTTCTGTCAAATATCGCACCATTATTTACTGAATTACGTACAAAACTACACAATAAAAACAGATAAACACACTGCGAGGAACTCAATTGTCAAGTGAAGAAGTCAATTGTTACATGGTTACTTGATTTTGTTTATTAAATCTTGGAACTTTTCATTTTCATTCGTTTTTTGTTTTAAAACTTTGAACGCAATTATCTCGAAAACTTCTTAATGCAGTATCATACTTTTTTAGCATATTTGGTTTAGAATTTCACGCTCTTTCCAAATCCGTCATAAAAAATTAAGGTATCCATTTAAAAAAAATTTCGCTATCGCTATAACTCAGAAACAAAAGACAATCGACAAATATCAATAACCCTCAAATATGTCTAATTTAAGATAAAAATCGACGTGTTCGAGGTTTTTTTTCAAAAACTTGTAATAAAAGATTTATTTCGATAGTTCCAGACTTTACACTCGCACTGTATATAAATTCCTGTCTAAATTTAAACACTCCTGGTATATCAGAAACTTAGACTTGATTTTAACGTATTTTTGCACTACTTTTGGCAATTTTTTTATCATTCATTCTTATGATCAATATAAATTTCTAGGCAACACGTTCAATGCTGGATGGTTAATGATGACCTGTGCTAACGAAGACACCGCGGAGTGGCTAAAGCACCTGGTCGCCACCACAATACAACCATGGGAAGGGGCCGAACTTAAGGCCGTCGACGACAAGGAATTACCAAAGGCGGTATTCATGAACGCCTACTTTCCGAACAGTCAAATGAGAAAATCCTAAAGCTGGTTAAAGGCCAAATGTAGGCCTAAACACAGCTGACTGGAAGGTTCTCCATAGATCGGAAGAAAGAACGGCCACACACGTAATCCTGTCAGTGGACCAACTTTCGGCCGAAAATCTCAAAAAGAGTGGCAATACGACCAAAAGGGCAAACTTCAAAAAGGCCCAAGGAAGAGCACCGCCCAAAACTTCCGGAAAAACCGAATGAAGGAGGAAATCCATCTACCTCAAAACCTTCTGAAAAGGATAAGGGAAAGAGGCCGAAAGGAACTCGCCCACCACTAAAGAAGGGAGGGAGGGTCCCGGAAAGGTCCTAGGGAAAGGGAAGCTTGTCGCCCGCCCCGACTGATTCGGGACCAAACCCATAAATAAAGGAGCAATGGCGACGATCGCCTTCCTGCAGGTGAACCTACAGCACAGTAAAGACGCCTCAGACGTGCTGAATAGGATTTTCACCGCCAACAACCTAGACTGTGTGCTAATACAAGAGCCATATGTCTACAGAGGTCTAATCCGCATACTAGCAACAACAACAGGTAGGCTAATATACAATAAGGGCATTGAAACACCTAGAGCAGCTCTGCTCGTAAGGCCCACTGTAAAATGCATTCTCCTAACACAATTTCTTTCTAGAGATCTGGTCGCAGCTACAGCAGTGGTGCCGACAACTGGGGGTAAACAAGAGGTAGTTGTTGCCTCGGCTTACTTCCCAGGGGATTCGGAAGAAGCGCCACCTACAGAGGTCCGTAACCTCATCAAATACTGCGACGAAAACAACAAACAACTCCTCCTGGGTTGCGATGCAAATGCGCACCACTTAGCATGGGGCAGCACGGACATCAACACGAGAGGTGAGAATCTTTATGAATTTTTATCCTCAACTAACTTAGATATAGTTAATAAAGGTAACGAACCTACCTCTGTGACAAGAGTTAGGCAGGAGGTACTCGATATAACACTTGCGTCTCCCCTAATTAGCGCAACTCTTAAAAATTGGTATGTTTCTCGCGAAGCCTGACTGTCGGATCATAAACATATTAGATTCGACCTAGAAGCTACAAGTAAACATAATGAATAAGTATAAGGGTCCCAAAACGGACGGACTGCTGCCTCTACAAGTGGCACATCAGATCCGAAGGGGATGAACTTAAAACTGAAGTAGAAACGGTGGAGGATCTTGAAATAGCTTCAACAATTCTACAAAATCTCATACATAACGCTTATGAAGCAAGCTGCCCTATGAAAAGCCGAAGGGTAACACGTAAAGTGCCCTGGTGGAATAGGGAACTAGAAATTCTACGCTCTGAAACAAGAAGGCTATTCAATAAAGCCAAAATACAGAAGCGTCAAGAAATACAGCTTATGGGATAAATATAAAGATGCCCTCACAAAATACAACCTAGAAATTAGGAGATCGAAAAGGAGGACATGGCGTAGCTTCTGTGAGGGGACAGAAGATACCCAACAGCAGCACGCCTACAGAAAGTCCTTGCAAAAGATCATACAAACGACATCGGCCACTTACAAAGAACTGATGGGCAATTTACTGAGAGCGCGAAAGAAACGTTGGAGCTTCTATTAAGTACCCATTTCAGTGGTGCTCGCACCTACAGGACAGATGTAACTGACCCAGAGCTAGTGGAACTAATACGTCCACACTCCAAGATCAAAAGTCTGGCCAACAAGATATTAATGACAAATAGAGTCAAATGGGCAATCCTTGCCTTTAAACCGTATAAATCACCGGGCGGAGATGGCATTTTTCCAGCCTTACTACAGAAAGGTATAGAGGACCTGCTGCCAAATATCTGCAAAATATATAAGGCCAGTTTCTGCCTTATCTATATACCCAAAATTTGGAGAAAGGTTAATGTGGTTTTTATACCTAAGGGAGGAAGGCGATCAAACACCCAGCCCAAGTCATATAGACCGATAAGCCTAACCTCATTCCTGCTAAAAGGCATGGAAAAGGTACTTGATCAGTATCTGAGAAGTGAGGTCCTCCCAGACAGCCCACTTCACCCCAACCAACATGCCTATCAAAAGGCAAAATCCACCATAACGGCTCTAAGCAGTCTCGTTAATAGACTTGAAAAGACGTACGTGGCGAAAGAAATAGCTCTATGTGCCTTCATAGACATTGAGGGTGCCTTTGATAACACCTCCTTTGAAGCCACAGAAAGAGCTGCCAAAAAGAAAGGCTTCGATCCTACGACTACCAAATGGATTAAAACCATGCTGGAAAGTCGAGAGATCACAGTCAAATTAGCAGGAGAAGAAATTACCATAACGGCAGCTAGAGGCTGCCCCCAAGGAGGGGTATTGTCACCTCTTTTGTGGTCCGTGGTGGTTGATGACCTGCTCAACGTGTTATCACGACACGATTTCGAATTACAAGGGTATGCGGATGACCTAGTAATCATAGTACGTGGAAAATTTGACACAACTGTTCCACAACGCAACGTATGCAAAAGGCTCTCGATACTATTAACAGATGGTGTCGAAGTCAAAGCCTAAGCATAAATCCAAAGAAAACTGTCATTATCCCCTTTACTAAGCGAAGGAAGCTAAATCTAAAAGCCCCCACGCTAGAAGGAACGACCATTGACTTCAGTAATGAAGTCAAATACCTTGGAGTG
>JABXWE010018952.1:0-36686 GCA_014611495.1 Limonius californicus
ATTCAGACTATCCCAACAAACTTAAATTATCTACAAATTATTACTCATAATAAATAAATAGACATGGCACTATTTTCTTACGGTATGACGCCAAAAGACAGTAGCAAGTCTGTTTTTTTTAATACAATAAGTAAGTTTATAGGTATATAACTATTTCTCGCTCGCTGCGCGTCAATTCATCGTAACGTTACTACCTGTAGTAACCAAATAGTTAAGAAATAGTACGGTGACAGTTAGCAGTGATAAAATAGTAACGAAATTGTAACATCACTATTTGGCACAAAAAGCAGTAATGTATCTATATTGTTACGGCATACCGCCAAAAAATAGTGGCATGTCTGTTTAGTTACTACAATGAGTAAGTTTATAGACACATGACTATTTCTTGCTCACGGAGCGTCAGCTTATTGTAACGTTAGGTACTATCTGTAGTAACTAAATGGTTAAGAAATAGTACGGTGACAGTTAGTAGTGAGAAAATAGTAAATAAATTGTCACATCACTATTTGACGCAAAAAAGCAGTAATGTTACTGTTTATTCCCTCAAATGTGTGGACTTGCAGGTACTTGACTATTTCCTGACGATTTAATGCAAATTTTACGTCACGTTACAACAAATGAGTGACATAATCGTCACTAAATAGTAAACTGACTATTAACAGCCGACGAAATTGTAAAGAAATAGTAACATTACAATCGAATCCTAAAGAAATAGTAAAAATATAGTAACATTGCTACAATTTGTAGTCAACCTTTGCTGTGTGGTACTCGAGCAAGGTATAAAGATAACTTCAAACAGGAGTGTGGGTTTGTTTTCTGTAACAATGTATCAGGTTTGCTAAATGCAATGGGTGTTGTACATCACCCAAATGAGTATCGTTTATTTATCGACGGTTCAAGCAGAAGTCTAAAGTGTGTCTTACTACACAATGGGAATGTAATATGGTTCAATTCCTATTGGCTATTCAGTCCATCTAAAGGAAACATATGAAGACATTGAAAAAGTACTGAAGTTATTAAAATATTCAGACCATAACTGGATCATATGTGTAGATCTTAAAATGGTAAACTTTTTACTTGGCTTTCAAAGAGGGTACACAAAGTTTCCGTGTTTTCTGTGCCTCTGGGATAGTCTCGCTAGAGACAAGCACTGGAGTCGGAAACATTGGTCGCTTAGAATATCCTTAGATGTTGGAGAAAAAATGTTATAAGTCAACCTTTAGTCGACAGAGAAAAAATCATTTTTGCACCTCTCCACATCAAATTAGGTCTTATGAAGCAGTATGTTAAAGCTCTAGATCTACAAGGCGACTGCTTCCAATACATATGTAGAAAATTTCCACGACTAACTTATGAAAAAGTTAAAGCCGGTGTATTTGACGGACCGCAAATTAGAACTTTAATGAGAAACCCACATTTCATCAACTCTATGAAGGAAATTGAGATCGAGGTCTGGACTTTATTCGCGTTGGTTGTGAACAATTTTCTTGGAAACAAAAAAGTGTATAATTACAAAGATCTAGTGGAAACAATGCTTGAAAGTTTTCACCGCCTGGGTTGCAACATGAGCATAAAAGTTAATTTCCTATATAGTCATCTTGATAGATTTCCCGAGAATTTAGGAGCTGTAAGCAATGAACAAGGCTAAAGATTTAATCAAGATTTAAAAACTATAGAAGATCGGTACCAAGGAAGATGGGATCCTGACATGATGGCCGACTACTGTTGGAGTGTTCAGAGTGACTGCTAAAATATAAGACACAGCAGAAAGTGCTACAAGCAAATATTTATTCCGTGAAACCCATGTGTAAAATTGATATTTTTGACAAATGCTCTTGTAATTTTTAATAAATATTATGTAAATAATTAATTTATGTATGTATCTAATTGCTGCATTTAAATAAATAAATAAATTATTGTAGATTTGTACTCCATTTATATCGTATCACTTCTTAACAACTTAGCCGCTTTTGGTGATTCTTGAAACAGCAGGGTATGGTATAGAGCTAAATTTTGACGTGATTCGCAAAAACCAATTTGATTTTCGGATTCAGCACACCCAAATTAGAAAAAGACAAGCCTCAGATAGAGGTCAGCAAAAATTGTGTTGGCTAGTGTAATCTATTATTGATTCAAGGATACCGAACTAAGTAAAAATTTCCTGTCTAACTCTTAAGAAATACTTTGCCTATGAGGGTACTGTAGTAGACATGATGGAATTATTCAATTTAATCTTTTTACGATTTGGTTCTTTGTTGATTTCAATTATTTAAATTATTATTTATTATTTGTATTCTTTTTGATGTAATCCGTTTATTATTTTAAATCAATAACATTGAAGAAATACGTAGAATCTTAGTATTGCTTCACTCACAGGTAGCAAACTATAGAAAGCATTCGGTATGCTTTTTACACCTTACATGCAAAACTTAGAAAAAATATTTCTTGGGCCTTAGTTGATTTTTCTACTTCAACCTTTTGAGCTTATGTGTAATTCTATTGTAAATGAAATTACTGTACTGGGCTTGGTCTTCTAATATTTCGAGGAGTTCTTAAATCTTTTGATGGGTTTTACCTATTAATTTATTTAATTTGATATTCCAACCCCCTGCTATATTATTAGTTCCTTTGTGCTTGCCATTACGATTTCATATCGTCACTGGAATTGCATCGTTTTCTAACCACCGATTTACAAAATAATCATAATAATTCTGAAGTCCCAGAAGAACGGGAGAATTTTCTTCAATAGGTAACCAACCATCATCGATGTTCTCAGGAAGATAGTATGTCAATGTGGCGCACCTTCGCTGATGCGGTCTTATTTTGTCCTCATTTTTATATGGATTGACCTATCCCAGTTCTTGCAATTTTCTCCAGCGACATTAGCAAAAGTATAAATGACATTTCTTTTCCCTTCAGTACTTGCAAACACCAGAATTCTTTCGCCGTCAAGTAAAAAATTATATCAATTCATAAAATATCCTCTCGTATGACGGTTTCTAGTTCACTTGTATCGCCTCCCTCGTTTCTCCTGGCATGATACAAGGCTGACTTTAATGATATATACACGAAGCAAATAATGCTAATTCACCTATGTCTTATTTCCAACGATTATCTAGTTACAGAGGATTTTTTTGTTTTTATCATTGTTCTGTTAAATCAAGTTATAATAGGAAATATGTAAAACAAATGCTAATTTGTTATGACAGAAGGTGTTTCAAGCTTGAATTATTGTTGTTTTCTAAGTGTGGTAATGATGGAGCCTTTTTCTGCACATGAATATGCAGAAATGCATTTTGTACATGGTTATTGCAGCGGGAATGCTTGTGTAGCTATGGCAGAATATCGTAGAAGGTATCTTCACCGGTGACTGTCTGACCACCGAACATTTGAACGGTCGACATCTAACAGCTCATTTGAAATCTTTTTAACTATTTAAGTTCATGTTATTGAAACGGATCACTACAAAAATAATACATAAAATTATTATCTCCCAAGCATAACCAAAACCTTCTCAAAATATTTGAAACTGTTACTTATCCTGGTGATGTTATTGTATATGAGAACTGCTTTGTTCCCTAAGCTTTTTTATTGTGCTGTATGGTTAAAGCCGCCTTAATCGTGTTACGAAAAGTTCTACCGTAATTAGATATTATCCTACTATTAAATTCGCAAGTGATGTCTCACAGCTCGAGCAGAGGCATATTGAAGAAAAAGTATTTTTCCTGATATTCAAAATAAAACCATTAAAAAATTGTCATTGAAATGGAAATTATATCACATTGTCACACTAAAAGGATCCATTTAAAAAATATACCTCTACCTAAAAATACATTTTTCTGTTTGAAACTTTAAGTGATTTTGGAACTCACTACATGTAAAATAAGTTAAATAAAGCGTAAGCTTCGTGAAATTCGTATAATAATAATGAAGAAATAACGATTTACTACACTGCCCAAATTAAGCAAAATTTAGAGCGAACGCTAGGCGCTTTCAGATCTTGCGTGCGACCCAATGCTGAGCACATAAAGTCATAAAATTATTTCATGAATAATTATTTCAGAATATAATGTTACGTTCCTGAAAAGTCATTAAAAGAACGATTACACTATAAATTGTAGGTAATTTTCGACTGCATAAAGTGCAAGTGCAACTTGGTAGACAATACCGAGTTGAGCTTTCATTTATGTTCTAAATTACTGGATGCGTCTGCTGACTTTTGTAAAAGTTGGTTTGTAGTTACGCCGCTATTCACAATTTGTAACTCAAAATTTTATGCTGATTCCCGTAAATTAAAATTATATAAATGTCAATATTAGGTTAATACAAGGTTAGTTGGTATTGTTGGCAATCTACGCTTTTATGGAATTTCACTGCCTTGTGCACGTAAAAATACCGATATGACTTGACATACTTAGTTCTGTTTTTTAAATGGCAAAATAAACCGAAATGAAATTACAGCAATTTTTACAATAATTGAAAACTATAGAACCTTCTTCAAATCAATTATTACTTCATTGTCTGTTATTGAAAGGTAGTCAATTATTCGTAGTCATCGATAATTTATTCTGATTGTTTATATGCGATGCGTTTTCCCACCGTTTGATTGGCGGTTGATATCCCACATCAAACCCAATGACACTATAATTTAATAAACCGACAGAAATCAATAATGTATTATCAGTTCCTACATTTGGAAAAAAAGGTAATATTGCGTCATATCAAGATATGTTATTTTGGGAAGATGCAGCTGACGTGCTGGCGTGTGGTTTAGAAATAAGTCAATTTTGTTGAATAAGAAATGATAAAGATCGACGTCTGAATTTCAATTTAACGTCATTACTGTTGCTCACATTCAAAAGCGTAAATGAAAAGATATATTTCTATAAACATTGGAAGGTAAGTTCAAGAAAAATCACATTGTACAGCTGAACGACTCATAATGTTGTAGAACTGAAGAGCATCTAACTGTAAGATGACAGCAGATTATAAATTTTTATGAATTTACTTTGGACCCTTTAAGATTTTACAAACGACCACTAGGTGGTGCTATTGAGATGTGTTATTACTATGTTCGTAAAATTTACATTTGGTATTGTGAAAACAATGACAGCTTAGAAATTGACCGAGCAGTTTGTTTACAGTGAGCGTTTAAAGAAAGCAATTTTGTAAAGAAATCTAAATTTCACGTGAAGGTTTTCGTTGGATGATTTTTGATGATTTTAGTAAAGGCCTAACTAAACAACAATGCATAGAATCGCTTCGTTCAACTTCTGGTAATGAAGCAGTATTAGATAAGACTGTCAACATTTGGTTTGTAGCCAGTGATGAATTTCATGAAGGTCGACCAAAATCGATTGTTATTCCAGAAAACATCGATGCTGTGCGCATAATGATAGAAGAAATTTGGCATGTGACTTACAGTGAGATAGAGGCATCTGTAAGAATATTGAATATTGAAGAGTAAACTACGATTTTGCATGAATATTTAGCTGTGAAAAAGATCTGTTCCCGATGGATTCCGCCACTGAAGCTCAAAAAAAGACTCATGTTAATTGGTGTAAGGAAATGCTCAAAAAATTTAACCGAGGAACTGCAAAATCCGTATACAACATCGTAACAGGTGACAAAAGCTGGATATATTGGTATGAACCGGAAACTAAGCAACAGTCCACTGTTTGGATGTTCCAAGATGAACCGAATCCCACAAAAGAAAATGATCGCTTGTTTCTTCGGTTGTACTGGACATGTAGCAACCACTCCTTTAGAGGATCGAAGAACAGTTAACGATGAATGGTATACAACAATTTGCCTGCCAGAAGGTATCGACGAAATCAGGAAAAACAACCGAAAACATGGCATCATTCTTTATCATGATAATGCCAGTTCTCACACAGCACGTCAAACAATTGATTATTTGAAGGAGGAAAACATCGACTTATGTATCATTCCCCGTATTCACCTGTTTTATTGTCTAACGACTTCTTTGTGTTCCTGAATGTCGAACAAAAAATGCGTGGACAGCGATTCTCATCACCTCAAGAAGCTGTTGAAGCGTTCAAAAACCATGTATTTGAGATAGCAACAGATACAAAAGTGTATAAATCTTAAAAGCGAATATTTTGAAAAGCAATAAAACATAAACTTAAAAGGTTGCCCTCGTAACATATCTTATATAAGATACCTTACTATGTTTTTCATGTTAATATTACGGAGATATATTCGACTGCTTAAAAGAATCTTGCAATAGAGTTTTTAATTACTTGCTTTTGATCGAGAATTTCATATCCTGTGTATCTTAAGAAGTATGAAAAGCAAACTACTCGTAAGTTTTTTAATTAAAGTGCACTTGCAAACTAGAAAGCATGGTGCGTTATTATTATAAACATAATTTAATAGTTGAGGAACGCATTAGCGGACAACGTCCCTGGAACAGCAATTCATTTAGTGATTTTTAAAAGTATCCGCGCTGTAGTATGCTGTATATGGCAGAAAGAATTTCTAAAGCATGTGCTGAAATAATAGTAAGGGCTTGTTCCGAAAACGAAAACAGTGTGTCATTTTTAAATATGGATTCCGAACCTTATTCAACGCAAAATAGAGGGTAACCTTTTTGAATTACAGAGTCATATGTAATAATTAAGTCAATATTTTTATGTTTAAGGACAGTTTATACTAACATCTTTGTGTGGGTAATCGTTTATTGTAATATCTTCGTAGCTCAGAATTATTATTAACAAGTGATGTCCCCTATAACGAACGCTGTCCACTGTGGCTTATTTTTGATTTTGTGTTTTCCTAGGCTGCCTTTACCACAACCTATAGATTGTCCGGAAGATGAGGGTGGGCTATCTGGAAAATAGGAATAACACAGAAGCCGATAGCGATATATCTGATGATAAGCACGCGCATGTTATAACCCATGACAACGATGACTTGATCCCGAAGTTCTACTGCAATTGCGACAATTATAGAAACCTTCGAAGATGACCAAGAAACCAAGAAACGAAGCAGAAATTATCCAAACTGTGCTCTGAGCCAGATATGAAAGCCTGGAATAAATGAAATAGAGGTACTGGTACAATGGAAAGAATGGCGGTAACTGTTGCATCTAATTTTGAAGATAAATCCATTGGAAGTGTAATTTCCCTAGCACAGGATTTCGAATCTAGAATACATGTAGTTTAGCCGAAAATCATAGCTACTATAATAGTGGTACGTTTAGTTTAGTAGTTCAGTAACTACTTAGGATAAGAAGACGTTTCAGTGGTAAATGGTTTGTTGTTGAAAGCATTAAGTTTGGCAATCCGGATGCAGAGTTTATTGACGTTCCGGAGATGTACAGTCGCAACTGTTTTGAAATCATTTGGAGTTAAACCACATCAGGGTCGATTGTCTAATCCAGTTATGCCCAAAGTGTGGGTAGCGACCCCCTGGAGGATCATGTGGTCGCGGAAGGATTTTCAAAATAAAACATAATGTAGTTTCCAGACACTGCCTTTCACAAAGTAAACAAAAATAAATCAAACTAAAATATTTCAATTTTCAATAAATGCAAATAAAAACATAAAAACATAAAACATAAATAACTGCAAACATGAAACAAGTTGCAAAGTAAAAACATTAGTGCGATGTATGTGCCTGTTTTTCAGAAGCTAACATACACAATAACTTCATTTTTTTAGTTCGAGGCGATTTCTTACTTTTGTTTAGATGTCAGTCATAGAAGAGAAACTCAATTCGCACAAATATGATGTAGTGGCAGCAAACACTGTATAGCTTTGTCTGTAAACTCGGGGTATTCTTGTATTATTTTGGTCCAAAACTGACATATGCTCTAGAAGAAGAAATCTGGTTTCGACATTCCATCACATGACATTTCAATAAGTTTTTCTTTAATGTTCGATTCAATATCCATCTGCAATTGCCCTAACTGCTTTGAATTTCTTTGAGGAAATACTCAATGAGCTGTTGTTTTAAATTGTGCATATCTGCATACACTTGCTCAGAAATTATCATATTATCATCCTTAACTAAGTCTTCCATGAGTTCTTGCACGCTCTAGCATGTTACAAACTTCTTCTTTCCAATTGAAGTCAACCAGAAATCAAGTTTATTTATAAATCCGCCCACAAGGTTTCCTCTTTTCTGGATGTATAATATTTAAATGTCGAAATATCTTCGATGGTTTCATACTTTCTTTCGACAACACTCTCGACGTAGTAGGCACTAGGGTTTCTGGGAAATAATGGTAAAACCATGTTTGAGGTATTCATCGCAGTACAACTTTTCTTTGTGTTCTTGTCACTACCAGACGCCATAAGGTTTTAATGAGTGTTCTCAAAATGTACCCATCCTTAACAAAATGAATATACGAGGTCGGACAAATATGAAACGAGATTGGCACTACTGCGGACGCTATAAGAAACTGACTGTTTCTAAATCATATCCAAATTGTAGCTGGAACTTTCGTCTACACATAGCTAAAACGGCATCCCGTTAGAACTTACGTGGTAGGCTGTGCATGCGAATGAACAAGTCAGTGCAGCTGTCACATGTGACCAAGTCAAACATGAAGCAGAGAGCGAATATTAAGTTTTGTTTCAAATTGTGGAAAACGGCCACGGAGATATTCGTGATGATGAAAGCTGTGTACGGCGGTGAGGCAATGTCCCTTACTCGCGTTTTCGAGTTGTTGTCCAGATTTCGTGAAGGTCGGCAGAACCTTTACGTTGATCAGCAGCCGGGTCGTCCGATCGCAACGAGAAACCCCGTAACGATCAAAATAGTTCGACAACTTGTGGCGGCTGATCGAGGACTGGCACTGACAATGATGGAGCAGGAGCTGAGTATTAGCCGTGAAACTATTAGAACCATTTTGGAGAAGGATTTGAAGAAAAGGAAGGTTTGTGCCAAATTTGTCCCGCACAATGAGACCGCTGAGCAAAAAGCGCATTGAGTGGACACCTCCTTCGACATTGCAATAGCCAACAGTGACCCAAATTTTCTGGATTCAATTGTTACTTTGTTACTGGTGGCGCGTCGAGTACGATCCAGAAAACAAGAGACAAAGCCTGGAACGGCGATCGACGTCTCCCAGGCCAAAGAAATTCCGCCTCCAAAAATCTAAAGTGAAGACGGTGCTGATCACTTTCTTCGACAGTCAAGGCATCATTCACAAAGAATTTGTGCCACCGGGTGTCACCGTCACTAGCCTGTACTACAAGGGTGTCATGACGCGTTTACTAAAACGCATTCGATGTGTGCGACCTCATTTGGCAGCCTCCGGCAAGTGGCACCATTTACACGACAATGCCCCTGTGCGTTCCGCCTTGACTGTGAAGACGTTTTTGGCGACAAGAAATGTCCCAGTCTTAGAACTTCCTCCCTATTCGCCGAATCTGTCTCTAGCGGACTTCATGCTGATTCCTCAACTGAAATTGACCCTCAAGGGAAGGCGCTTTGACGACGTGGAAGACATTCAACGGAATGTTACCGCCGAACTAAAGGCACTTCCTCGCCACAAGTTTAAGTAGGCTTTCCGCGACTTGTATCGTCGATGTCAACGGTGCGTAAAAGTCGACGGAGTTTACTTCGAAGGACGCTAGAGGTATTTTCACTTATGGGACCGATAAGCTTATTTTCAACTATTGCTAGCCATACGTTAACTTTCCCAGTTTATTGACTGTGAGTTAAGTTTTGTAAATAGCAGTTAGTGCGGGACCAATATGTAAGAAATAAATTTATCAGAATAATGGATAGTGGAAAGATGAGGAATTATAATACACATCGAAAATTTTGTGAATGGATTTCTCCATTTATTGTGAAAGTTGCTTCATCACTAAAAACTATCTAATTTAAAATGTATTCATGTACATTTATGAAATTAAAGAAAGTTTCACAAAAGATTGTTCTTTTTTCCTTTGCCTTCATCGAATAGTGGTTGGTGATTAGAAAATTTGTACGATTTATATTTAAATTCTTTTATAGTGTTATAAATACCCAGGTTTTAGAAACATTAAAATGTGAACCTACTGTATTTCTCGTAGTGATACTATGGGCTTTTCTTCAACCTAGCATAAAATATATAATTTCATTTCTTCGGTTAAAACGTGATTACTTTTAGTTCTTATTTTATGGTAATTTATTACGCATCCCTCTGATTTAAATTTTCTAACAATTGTTTGTATGGTTCGAATACAAGGAATAGGCCTTTCTAGATATTTTAGTGAAAATAAGTCTCTCAGAGCTCTTAAGCTGTTACCATTCTGATACCAGATTCGAATTTCCTCTATTTCGTCTTTACTGTACATGGTTGTATAAAAAACGCAAGAAGACACTAAATAAATACTAATTTTATTTTTTAACCTTAAATTAATTTAATTGTTTTGTTCACAGCAGGGTTTAGTTGTCTGTATAGTTGGTTGCCTACATAACAGGCGTAATTGATGCGTTCTTTTTAAAAGTATACATAGTCAATGCATACTAAAAAGAATTTTTCCCTGTGTATACACGGCACGGTTTATCATTTTCCCAATTATGTATTTCTCCATAACCATTTTACGAATTATGCTTCCATTTTGTAAAATAATGATGGCACAATACGATTCAAAAAAAATATGGATGGAAGCTGATTCTAAGACGTTGAAGACCTTCTTAATATTTTAAGTTCAAAGCCTCTATGCTCTAAAATTAGTCATAACAAAAAAATACTTAAAACGTTAATCTATTGTTGAATGTCATACAAGTCCAAAGTTTTAAATTCAGAAATAGATCCCTCATAAGGCCACTTTGCTGCTGCTTCAACTTTCCATTCGTAATCTTTTACTGTTTTAAAAGGTAAACTATTACTGTTTCTAAAATGTATGTAAACTTAAAGTTAAATTAATTTTATTAAGGTAGTGATCCACAAATTAGAAAGTTTCATATTAAAGTGTAGATTGTGATATTTCCAAGACGACTGATTATTCATTGTGCCATTATGGTACTTTGAAAAGTCATCATAAATGCATCACAAATGCAGACATACGTATGTACAAACTGTACATATACATATATAATCATCATTATCGTAATCCTCATCTGTACCGCTCACGCAGTGTCGAGGTGGTGTGAGGCGAGGCTAAGCTTCAATGTGTTGTTGTACAACAAGGCCCGTTTCTGCGGGTTACCTTGATGCGTCACCATGCTTGGTCGTACTGACAATATAGCTCATTAGCTCAATAGATTAGAACTACATTAGAACAATTTTAATTAGTTTTGCAATCAATTGGCGATAGTCACTCGGCCTATTCTGCATTTATTTAAAAAATCATATTTCTGGTTGTATTTAAATTGTATTAAACATAGGAAAACGAAGTCAAATTATATTTAATGAATTTATTCAACTGCCTGCTTTCGCCTTGATTGTTTGACGATTGATTAATTGATTGATTGATTGATTTAAAAGAGCGAGATCTACGACGCTATTTTCCAAGCATCTCTAAGCACCGCAGCCATCATTGGTTTATTGTATACCCTAACCAAGAATTTTGCCTATCTGGAGTACCTAATTAAAACTCCAGTAGTGATTTTTAACGTGTCATACATCGCAGTGGCACGGGGCCTACGGCTGTAGTTCTTTTCCGACAGAAGGCGCACTTTCAGATTTTTCCCCGCTAGAAAAATTTCACCGATCTCGGCCAGGTTTGACCCCGTGTCCCTTTGATCTAAAGGTAAATCTGCTAACCACTAGACTACCGAGGCCGGCGATTGTTTCACGAACGACAACATAAAAGTAAATTTTTCCCTTCCCTTTAAAATAGATATCACTACCAACAGAAAGAGTATGTGTTCCTTCTTCTTCCAGTGCTTTATCTCTTTCGAGACGCAGCGACCTTGTCTCCTATGCCTGTGTTACGCGTTTAAAGTGCCACAGACATAGAGGACCTACAGCTTAACGTGGGTTCCGAACCACGGGAAGTGCAATCACTTCTACTCCAAAGAAGATTTAGTAGGCAGAATACCTCGCTGGTTTTCCATTGCCTTGCGAGGGACAACGGCCGTTAAAGATCTGATGTTCCGGTACTGGGAGAATTGAACCAAGGACCTACAGGGTAGAAATCTAAAGTATGCGTTTACCAAATGAAAATTATTTAAATAATGTTTAGATTTGTTTTTGCAAGTAACCAAATGGTAATTTAAGAGTTACCCTGGAGTATCGGAGATACACAACTTCCTTATAAAATGCAACAACTAATAGCAACTTTAATAGTTAAATTTAAAGTATTCCCAGATGTACAAAAGAGATAGAATTTTACATGTCTCTTGCTACAAAACCTAATTTTTCATGGGATGAGGCCCCAATTTGATGCTTTATTTAGATATATGCCTCATAAAACTTTACTGCCACACTTTTAATAATCCATAGCTTTATGATCCGTTTCTTGAACCGAAACTGTTAACGCGGTCGCTTGAATTAAAATCGTGTTGTGGGGAAGTATTTTTTCTTCGAAAAATATCATGAATTCTAAACACCGACATACATAGATAAAGAGTATTTTTGATAAAAATTTTTTCATAAAACTACCGTTTTCTGTGTTGCAAAATCTAATATATATTTTATATTTGCAATAGTATGCATCATACAAATCTAGAAAATAGTACTTTTATATAATCACTGATTGATCCAAGACCCTTTCAACATTAAATTTAAAAAAATGACAGCTATACTAAATTAAGAATTATTAATTGTGTTAAGCGATGGTACTAACGAACACATGCAGATTTTTTTAGTTTTACTTAGTAATTTTAAATATTCCCCAGTAACATCTGGCAACAGAACACAATTTTCAAAACATCAGCAAATATTTTTCCAAGAGGAAAAATTGCAAAATAGCATATATTGCATAATACGCTATTAATATTTTGAGGTTTTATGCAATTACTTATAACAATTATTTTTTTAAATCTAGGCTACTAAGAATGTTATCGTATTTTTAAAACATTGTTATTTTATATAAATAATAAATTGGTATTTATTTATCATGTACATCTGTTTATTGTCCACTGAAAGGAAAGATATTTTTTACTTTCTATGATGAAGAGTTTTTGTACCATACCATATAACCAGGTTTCATGTAAGGAAAAGCTATGTGGTACCCTGTTTAGAGAGCAAGTAGAATCGCTATTTTTACTTAAAAATTGAAGTAAACAATAAATTGACCACTAACACTCCATTGTTATCAGTTCTATTTCTTGTTAACAATACGATAAATTTAAATTAACAATAATTTAAAACGTAGAGTTTAAGACAGCATCTAGAGCACTTTTGGGCAGATAGTGTTCAAAATTGACTTGTACATTTCAATGGTAGATCATTTTTTACTGATTTTAAAATCTCAGATTGACAACGTATTTAGAATAATGTAAATGAAACAACCCACTGTAACCCTATTGTGTTCATATTTTGTCATACTTTACATTGTAGTATTGTAACTATACAAGTTAATTTAAGACACTATGTGCCTCCTCCTTCGAAACGTTATCTATCTAGAAATGACTGAACTATTGTTTTAATATTACAGGTTCCATGCATCACTATTCCTCAAAATTGATCAGCAAATCGTATACAATAACTTTATTGCACTATGTATAGTACATACTTGTAAATTATGTTGCCCAGGGTGCCACGCAGGGAAATAGGTAAATTCTGTTCTGTGTCAAAACTTTCAATTTTAGTTTCCTTAAAAAGTTTCGAGTTGCTGCCAGTCAAAATGTCACATTTTCTAACTTAGAAGTTCGTTAAGTGTAATACCCGCAGATTCAACAAAAAAATTGTGTTATGGAAGCAATGTTATGCTTAAAAATTAGACTACAGCGGTTCCATCTATTGGTTCTGTAAGCCGAAAGCCGCTCTCTTAACATTATTATGGCTATCATTGGCTATTACAAATTGTTAGGCCGAGTTGGGCATTTTCTCGCGATACCGTCGGTTTGAGTCAAAATCGTTTGGAGTGTAATACCAGAACAGATTGAAGAAGTTTTAAATGCTCAGGGCAAATTAAAATGCCCAATTATACTTTGTTGTAAAGTTTAAAATTAAATATCAATCAAATTTGTTACAGGAAACTTGATAGTCTACCAACTGCACAATTAATAATTACTATAAGCCCTGCGGAAACTTTTCCTTTGAAGAACATTCGTTTCCTCCAAAATTTCCACGCTATATAACATTTAAGTTTCTTACGTTACAGTTTACTACAACATGTATGAGTACTGAAATAACAAACGAAAGCTCTTTTATTCGGAAATAAATAAACGGCTGTTTTACTTTACTATATCAAACAACAACATTGAGAAATAAACTATTAATTACTTAAGTAAGCAAAAGAAATACACCCTGACTTTGTAAAAAATCGGCAGTGTAGAATAGAAATCAAAGGGGATTAATTCGTGACACAACCTGCGTATCTACTTCCTGCTACAGTGATGCTTTTATTTAATTTTCTTCTTCTGTTACGTTCCCTACATATCGTTTCTCTCTAAATGTCACTTGCTGGAAATTTACATAGATATTAACTTGTCCGCAGATCAACAATTTAAATTGACGAAGAGCAGAAATTAGAAGTAATTTAGTTCAAAATGCACATGAATGATTTTAGTTGATTGTGTAACGAGGCATATCAAAGTGTGATTAAAGGATATTAAATCGAATCCTTTGACCTTCGCACACCCTGGTTGTAACTTTGTAATTCATAACTTAAAAATCAATTAAGATAGATAACTCCAGTTACCAAAATCACAGAGGTTATCAGAAACAAGATATGTTAATAAAAACTTTGCGAGAAGGAAACGGCCATATATTAACTGTATATTTAGTGAAGCACAATTCTCTAAGAAACCTTAATAAATTCGTTTACATTAATTTCATGATTGGATATTACTTTACTGATTGAATAATATTTAGTATGCTGTAATTAGCTTCAAAACAGAATAAAACCTAGTTAAGCTTATGTAGATGTTTTTGATGTAGCTTAAGAATAAACTGATAATTAAATTTAGTAGGAAACTGTTTGGTAGACCATCCTGGCACCAATTCCTTTTATAAATCTATATAGTTGTTACCCATTTGTAGCTTGATATTAAGGCAGATCTAAAAATCTAATATATTTTATATATATTTTTAAATTTTTATTTTAATTAGCATGCAATTAGAAACGTAATTGGCATTTGTCATATTATAGAGGAACCGGACGTTTTGACGCGACCCTTTTGTCATTGCAAATTTGACGTACATCCGTTTAGGCGCAAGGACGGTTGGGAGTAGAACCGTATGAGCGCGAGAACGGTTTGGGTTTAGAATCGTTTGAGCGTATACCCAGTTGGGCACAAACCCATATTCAAATTTGAATAAATCGCAAAGAATGATACATTTACTTGAGTTTTAAGTAATACGTTTGTGTTTGTGTAATTATAAGTTATAGTAACTGGGATTTCAAACAATTATTAGTGTATACATAACACTAAAATAATTTCCTTTATTAATACATTTTTAAACTCAAAAATTGGGATTTTTAATTTATCTGTAATAAAAATTCACTTTCGGTGAAACGGAAACTACCAAACATATACACTAGACATAATATGAAATAAAATACACTCATCAAAAATATATTTAATTTTTGTAATAAAAAATACATACGAAGATGTCACTACTTTCATTGACATACGGTATATTTTTAGGTACACAAAAAGGAATTTTCCGATTAAATATCATAAATACAATATTTTGAATTTTTGAACGTTTGGTGAAGGTATTTTTAATAGTTTGCTTTATCAGATGAATATGTTAATAAAATTGGATAAATCAGCAATTTTAGTAATAACAAAACTTTATATAAAATAATTCACACTATGCTCAAGAGTCGCTGCGCTCAACCGTCCTTACGCCAAAACCATCCCTGCGCCAAACCAACCCTGCGCCCAGACGGCACTGCACCCAACCGATGCTGCACTTAGACGGACCGTCAGAGTCAGAACTATTCTCAAGGTATGTAACTATTCAGCAGTTTGAAATTCAACATCCTGTATATTATTTCACTATTCTATAGGCTATTTAATGTGACTAACCATATACGTAAAGCTTATAGTATCTACCATAGTATGGTGGTAATATTATTATAGCATCTGCTGGCACGCTATGCAATTGACCATATCTAGCTGTAATAGTTGGTACTTTTTGATTTGTAATAGAGCTCCACATTTAAAAGGAATGATATTACACTCGCTGACATTTTTTACAGTGTGTTCTATAAAAAATACTAAATGAAATCTCTTTATTCGACGAAGATATAAAAGTGAATGTCTTTAAAACCTTTAATAAAAAAAAGATCAGAATAGAAATATAAAAAAAATGAAGGATTAAGCACGAAAATGAGAGGGAACAGAAGAATTAATTAAAAAGTAGAAAAGAGCAATGTGGAAAGGATGGAGTGGAAGAAAGGCAGCAGCAGAAGATTACAATGGATAAAAGTAAAAAGAATATTAATACGAAGGCAAATGAAACGCAGAAAATCGATAGGTGACTAATGATAGATGATAAAGTAAAAAAATTATATAATGTTTCAATTTAAAATAAATGTTTCCCATTAAGCACTTAATGAAATTGTATGCGTACATAACAGATAATATATATATATATATATATGTATGTAGAAATACTGGCTTAATAGCAGCGCTCTTGATGTGTAAAATAACGTAAGGTCGGCATTGGTGGTCTAGTGGTTGGCACATTTGCCTTTAGATCCGAGGGACGCGGGATCGAACCTGGCTGAGATCGGCGAGATTTTTCTAGCGGGGAAAAATCTGAAAATGCGCCTTCTGTCGGATAAGAAGTAAAGCCGTAGGTCCCGTGCCACTGCGATGTGTGACACGTTAAAAATCACTACTGGAGTTGGAATCACCCCAGTTAGGCAAAATTCTTCGTTAGGTTGTCCAATGGGCCAAATGTGGCCTAAGTGCATAGAGATGCTTTGAAAACCGGGTCCTAGATCTCGCTCTTTCAAATCATTATTAGACCATCTTAGAGAAACAGATGAATAACATATGTATGGCTACTAATAAATGAGACCATTGAATATTGTAGAAATTATAAAGTTTAGAAGCCCATACATTTGCTATCGTTTTAATCTAAAATACACGAGGAATTAAAAAATTATAGAAATATATAGAGTATCTTATTTGACAATAACGTAGATTAGGTTTTCCACTGTAGGTCTGAAAATTCTTTTATTACAATTGTACCTATAGACGAAATTGCCGTGCAACTTTACTTTTCCACTATTGTCAATAGGTATATATTGTTAATATACAGAACATTGCCGTGAACAGGTAATTATTACGCACTACGTATAAATATATTTATAAATATATATATATATATATATATAAATTATGGCGTACATTAGGACGCCATTTTACAGAACGGGAAACAGTCGACGCACAATAAATATTTAATTCATCTCTAATAATTGTTCACAAACAGAAATGGTTGTAGATGTTCAAGTCATTTGTTCCATCCGCTTCATTCTATCTAACTGAAATTCTATGTAAATTCAAATCATGTAACAATGAATATTAAAAGTAGACTACTTTTCAGAAATTTGTAAAGAAATAGAACCCGTCAAGATTTGAAACAAAACGTTGCGTGTAAATATCAAATGTACCGCTAAGTTATCACGCCATCGTACAGCTACCGTCGTAAGCATTTTCATTAACATATTGTAAATATACATAGTAATTAAAACGAATTAAATTTATTTTAATCGTCATTGTTGCTAAATTTTCAGATGTATGTTCACATATAACAAAGAAAATGTATTAATTCTATATAGGGTGATTGCAAGTAGAAAAATTTATCCAGGGACATAATATACATCTTTTACCTACATCCCATGTTAAACTCATATGTCTTCTTAAATGATATACACAGTATATAAATTCAAATCAGCAAGAGAAACCAAGGAAACCCAAAGTGAAATATGTGAAATTGTATGGTACGTGCAAAATAAAAAGCAGTTTATATTGTAAATCAAAACTTTAGCACCCACATCGGTACAGGTTTGTTGCTCATCCTTCACATATTTTTACTGTCCTTAGCATTTATTTGGGTATTTTAAAATACGAGTTTGCTTTCATATTTGCCTGCATAAAATAATGGATATAAAAATATATTTAATAATTATTTTAAGTAATTAGTGTACATCCATCGAATTGCAAGCAGTCACGTTTCCCTAGAAAACTATTACAGCAGGATTTTGACCAAAATTAGTTAAAATCTTATTGAAAAATAATTAATGCAGATCACATTATCCCCCTGCACCCTTATGACATAACTATTTTGTACATAGACTTTTTTCAAAACGAATTAGCATAATATACTAACTGATACTGAATCAATAAACTGCTTTCAACTAAATTTAGCTCATGGAATAGGGCAACAACCTTCCAAATTAGAAGAAGGTCCCTTAAGGATTTAGCGATAATTTAATTACCTGAATAGCTAAATACTCCGTATTATTAGTTTGTACACGTATTAACAAATAATGAAGGATACATATATAACTGTCAGTTTCGTTATTATATACATTTTAATTTACTTACACATCACTTTCAATTCGACGATATTGCTGTCTCCATCACCTTCCACGTTGGAAGCGGTGCAGGAATAATTCCCAGCTTGGCTCCTAGAAATTCCTTGTAAGGCGAGATCACTGTTACTCATTATGACTTTCTTTTGGTTGGGCTGTACGATTTGCCCCTGCAAAAAATACAGTAAAGTTGACTACATTTCTATAACGAGTTTAATAATAAGGCGCATTAGCGCCGCAGTAATTTCGAATTCGTGGGATGGTGGTGTAAAACCCCTTGGATGTATAGTAAGTTAACTAAATATTAAAGTGCTACTGCCGGAATTAGAAATGAAATGAACTGAAATCTGGTAGTTATACCCGAAGTTATATTTAATTGAAAATGCTTACTGAAGTGTAACTTTATGAGGGGTTGTAAATGAAGTCTATGTGTGAATAGGGAGAGGTAACTTGCTCCAGCCTTTGTTAATATGGAATTCTCGGTGTAACGGTGTAGGGTTGTAAAAACATTCGCAAATGATGAGCAAATTGGAATTTATCCATTAAAACTTTCCCGTTTGTTATACTGAAACAGAGACTGCTACAAAAGGTAAGAAAGTAATAATACTCAAAAACGCACACGTTCTGGTTTAACTTTATAGGTCTATACAAGGTATTTTAGATAATTTGTGTATCCATCAACCGTATATTAAGATCATGGAATTTAATATATAGTGAGTGGTAAATGAAACTACTTTTCTTTATTCATTGTTCCTCATACTTAAGAAAACAAATATTTTAATTTAAAACAGTGATCTAACTACATTTTTATAGCGTGCATAAAACCATATTTACTCGGAGCCAGTTAAAATTGCATATACAACTATCCTGACTAGTTGGTGTTTGTACCATGTTCCAGGGTCCATTTATTAAAATGTTTTAAAAGGAAACATACCAAAATAAAAAAAACCACGAAGCAATTTTGTTATTTGAGGTTATGTTCAGGACGTTGGCAAGCGAACTGACTTCTTGTAATGGCTGTAAAAGCAGTAAGGCTTTTAAAAAATATCTCTTAATTAGTCCAGAGTATATTGATCCCCGTGATTCACTTAAACTTATGTTTCGATATTTAAGTGTCTGCTTTTTTTAAGGAGTTCCCAAATATTTAAGACAATTCATATATAAACGTAACATTTTACACTGGCAAACCATATTCTATTTGCGTAAAACCCTGCGTATACAAAAAATTTTTTTTACGAAATTTTGGCATTGTTCTAGTTTTAAGAATATTAGATAAATTTTATTAGTGGGCTGACTTGTGTGTATTACGTTCTTAAAGAACTATACTTTGTAATAAGGTGATAAATTTCACTGCGGTCCCAAATTTTGGGTTTTCTCAATTTTACATTTAAAATAACGTTAATCATCATGAGTTGATATATTTTCTAATAATATTTAATTTCGGCGTTGCCGTGAAATGTTTAGTTCTTTAATTATGAAGTGTTATATTTAGTTTATTCATATTGTGTGTTTTTGCTTAAATGATTTTCCTACACAATGGTTTTGATCCTTTAATTTTTTGTAATTTTGCTATTTTCTCATACTAGTCTGATGATGATCCCAAGTGGGTATCGAAAACGTTAACCATTTTATACCTTTAAAAAAAATTTAATTTATTTTGTGGGATTTGACTGTGGTTTTATTCAACGACATCACTAAACGTAAGGTGATATCACCTTTTGAAATTTGTTATCATGAGTTCATATCATATTTTCGTGGAAAGGTTGCCTATTAAAGTAGCTAAAACGATAAGTATAGCTTGTTTTGTATCACTTTAGTAAATTCTCAATTACGTCAAAAGAAAGAAAAGAAACCCTTATGGTAACTTTTATTTACAACTGTGTACTATACTTTGAGGATTCTCACCTTTATGTATATAGTTATTATTTCCATTTCACATTGACATAGTTTATATATCTTAAATGTAAGAGAAGGAAACGGAAATTCTAATAATACGTATTACGTAGGTAAGTATAAATTATCGAACTATGTAGGGTGTTCCTAAACTATGTAGCAAAATGGAAACCATATATTCTCCAGGTAAAGATGTGACGATATAACCAACTTACCCGTACACAAATGTGTACGGTTACGTAGCTACAGCCTTCTAAAATGAGACTTGTCCAATCATTTTGCTGTATATAATTATTGTAAGAGTTGGCCAATATTTTGGAATTCTATGTGCATACATCACTCAGTAAGGTTGCTGAATAGACCTAACTTCGATTTAGTAAGTGCACTAGAGGTTTCTAAAGTGGAAGGATTAGCACTCTTTTCTGCACTACCTTTTACATTATTTTGTTTCCCTTACTTTTGACAAAATAATCTTATTTGACATAAAAAGATTCCCGAAAAAAGTACTCCTATTAAAAGTCGACAAACTCAACCGATTTCAAGATAATTCAATTTTTAAAATCGAGTTTCCATGAAAATTTGCAAACTTCGTATTATATGGATTAAATTAGTAACATAAATTCAGGACAACAAGACAATAACAAAAGCTCATGTAAACCATTGTCCGCAAACTCTTAGTTTCCAAGATACAACTCAACAGTTGTTTTAGCTGAACATAATCCGCGTAGTACGAAGTTTCCAAATTTTATGGTATATCGTTTTTACAAAAATATTGAGTTCTCGAAAACGGTTGGGCGTATCTTCTTTGGGTAATCCTGTTTGCCAAATATAAACATTTGTCGCAAACGCTTGGTTTACAGGGTACAACCCAACAGATGTTTTATCTAAACATGATCCCCATAGAAAAATGTTTCCAAATATTTGCGGTAACTTAATTTTTCTTAAAAATTGAATTATCTCGAAAACGGTTGGGCTTATCGACTTATTTAACAAGAGGTATCTTTTTTTGATAATCTTGTATGCCAAATATAAACGTTCCTGGCAAACACTTGTTTTACAGGCTACAATCCAACAGATGTTTTATCTAAATATAATTCATAATTCATGGTAACTTAATTTTTCATATAAAATCTCGTAATCGGTTGGGTTTATCGATTTTTAACAACACTACATTTTTGGGTATTACGCATGCCGAACAAGACTATATTGCCAGAAATAAGGAAAACAAAATAATTCAGAAGATAGTGTAGAAAATATTACCTGATCGTTCCATTTTCGACGCCTCTGGTGCTCTTATTAAAAAGAAACTAAGCTCTAATCCACAACCTTGATGAGTAACGCACGTGCATAAAATCTACGTGTCATAATTATTAATATAGTAAATCGAAGAGATACTCCAGAAAATCCGCCTTCTTTGGATTTTTAACGCATCTGTAAAAGCAGCTCCATTTCTAATATATTCTCGTGTAGAAGTATCCGAGCTCCTGTTTACAGGTTTTTATAATTTAAGAATGATTTAATGTCTCTCGGTTCTTTATGAGCCTTTGTATCATTCTTAGCAAGTTCTTCGGAAAAAGAAGTTAGAATTGACAAATGTGGAATAAATCTTCCGTTATATCTCCCCTTTGCACGTCCTGCTTATTTTGTCGTATCGGTATATCTTTAATGGCACTTATGTTACTTTTATATGCCAAAGTGGAAAACGTTCCTAGCAACTTTATTACACATAAATGCTATATATTAAATTATTATGCTGGCGGTCTATTTCTGAACATATTTTCTTTTGGTACAATTAACCTTTACTTTTGGTTTGGGGTATATTTTAACCCCTGCACCTGAACTTTGAGTTGACTTCTTAGATCTTCCTTCGTAGATTGTTGTTACACTGGATGCGTGACTGTTATTAGGGGTTGTGTTTCAATACACGAGCAATACAGTGAGGTTAAGAGAAGGGTTTTGCATCCTGGCACAGTCAGGAGCAACTAGATCCTAGAGCTTACCACAGTAACAGCAGACGATGTGTTTAAAGCAATTTTGAAAGGTTAAGTGGTGAAAGTGAAACCACAAATATACATACATAGAAGAAAATCACATCTTAGACAAGAGTGATGATCCCAAAGAAGATTAAGAATAATATGTTGTGTGTATGAAAGTACCCGTAATACACACAGACAAATTTTTTATAGCACGAATAAATGTATTATAGTTCAACATAAACATGTAAGCGCAACCACAAAAATATGATACTGTTCAACAGTGAGATTGGACCGTTTAAATGTTTTAACCAGAATGAAAGCAATTGGCCTATAGCGTACTTTACGTGGCCTTGAAACTTTTATCACAATGCTTAGAAGTTGTATCTGGAGAAGTAATATTGATAATCCAAGTGCAAACATTATCAATTCTAAAAGTATATCGAAAATTATATTACATAGAACGGAATTAACATTTGACATCTAATAAGTATTTTATTATTCAAAGTCGATGTATTGCGTAACTAACCAACATTATTGTATTTATAATCTTACTTAGATAACCGTACATTACAAGTATTATTAAACCAATCAACTATTAAAAACAACATTTAATATCACTGGCATGAAAACATGCATTTACCCGCTTTAAAAGTAAGTTCCATATTTTAAGTCCCTTGCAAGTGTTGCAATCCTCAACTTCAGGTATCATAAAACATTTGTTTACACAAAAAATTACAGGAGTACTTTATTTGATTATTTTGTAAGGTAGATCCTGAAATTTTGATCTACATTTCCACGGGAACTAATGCTCGGAATTAAAAAACAGAAACATTACTGTAAAGCAAATTCATCGAGCTTGCAAACTGTATGTTTCTTGATACAGCTTGCCATTTAAAATACTTAGGGTGAAAGTTACCCCAATTTTGGGGTTGAAGGGAGGTGAACGAAAATAGTCATATTGCATATCCTGGTAAATTAATTACACCCCTTCGGGCGTTTTTCGTTTTCGTTTTCCGTAGGCCACTGTGTATTTTGTGAGATCAAGATTTACTAGATATTTAAGTAATTTTATGTGAATATGCTTCTTCTTTGTTGTTTATATAGTCTTATATTTTCTCATATGTAACAATACCAGCTGTTTCCTGTATGAGGAACATACAGTAACAGTGTTTCTAGAGTCCTACTCCTAGAAATGTGTTCTAAGTAATTAATTCCTTGGCGGTAAACTTTCGTAATGGGGGAGAAACATCTATTTTACTGTTTTGCTTGACAGTTATCCAAAAGGAAAAAGGTCAAGTATTGATAATTTTCTACGTATGTGTGTATAAGCTTCTTCTTTTATACTTAGTACTTACATACACATGTCAAAAAATAAATATAGCTGAAAACTGGCTAGGATACATTCGATTATGATGCAGTTTTTGTACTAAAAGCTTTCTGTTACAGTTGGAAGATAGTATGCAACATTCTCCAGAAATATAAGAAATATAAAGAGAAATCAATACGCAAATCTGACTGCTCCCCTATCCTCATTAAAATGGCAATACTTCATAGCACGACGTGCTTTATTAGAGGCTTTGTTAACCCAATCAAGTCCTTTAAAGCCTTAAAGTTTTCGTTATCAAAATATTATAAAAAATATTATGTTATTGATATTGTTATTATGCTAATTTTCATAATAAAATTAACATAACAGTATATTAACAATTCGCTCTGCGAATCCAAACATGTACAATTATTTTTACAATTATCTTCTAAATGGCTTAATAATAATGGAATAATTTTATAAGCAAAACCTAGTTTTCGTAACATTTCATCTATATTTTTATAAATATGTTTATTACTTAATGTGTGTTGCTTGCTTGCTTTGAAGGAGCGAGATCTAGGACGCGGTTTTCCATGCATCTCTATGCACTTAGGCCGTATGGCCCATTGTACACCCTAACTAAGAATTTTGCCTATCTGAGGTAATTCCAAATCCAGTAGTGATTTTTAACGTGTCACACATCGCAGTGGCACGGGACCTACGGCTTTCCCCGCTAGAAAAATTTCGCCGACCTCAGCAAGGTTCGATCCCGCGTCCCTCGGATCTAAAGGCAAACGCACTAACCACTAGACCACCGAGGCCGGTTAATGTGTGTTAGTCATTGGACAGTCGTAGGTATACGTGCTGTTCGATGGGCAGTCGCACGCCCTTATTTAATGGCAGAGATACTTTTAGGCGTACGTTCTCATTGATAAGCAGTCGCGCGACCTTTTTTAAGACAGTCCTACGATAAGGCGTGCAACTACCTTCAAATAAGGGTTAAAGTTTACAATGTTTTACATACAGATGCAATTTTACGAAAACTAAACTGTTTATAAAAAATTTTCAGCCACTAAGAAGAAAATTGTAAAAATATTTGTACATGTTCGAATTCGCACTGTGCAACTTTCGATTTTAAAACAGGAAATCACGAGGTATAGATCTTATTACCAATGAAATGGCAAAATATAGAGCCGTGGATATGATAAATCAATTAACCATACTGTTCGGAAAAGTTATACAATCTGCAACAATACCAGATGAGTGACGTACAAGTATTATCATCACAACCTTCAAGAAGGGTTCTAAACATAACCCCGCAAACTATAAAAGAATATCGTAGTTGAGCTGGGTCTCGATGCAAGAATACTCTCGACAGTAATTACTCGATAAATAGAATTTAATAAGCGAATATGTCCATTGTAGATGCAATATTTTATAATGAGACAACTGGTTAAAAAGGCCATATAACAGACAAAGGACTGTTCCTTTGTTTTGATAAATTCACATCTGCATTTGAGAGAGTTCTACTTACAGACATAGTAAATTTATTAGTAGACAAAGGAATAAGCAAAAACATTATTAACATCGTCTAAAAACTAAACAGTAACAATAGAACGAAATAAACTTAAGAACACAAAATACAACAATAGGAGAAGTACCTGTAGCCACAGGCAGCAGACAATAAGATAGCTTGAGCGCAACAACTGTTTAACGTAATAATGGACTAAATAATAACTAACGTGAAGGAAGCAAACATTGGGTACAGAATTTGGAACTACAAAATGCAAATAACGAGCTACACGGTTGATATGTTTTTTGTGGCTGATAACGAAGATGACCTGCAGCGCCTACGAGTACTATTCCGACTAAAAACCACAGGAACGACATTCAACGAGAAGATATCCACCCACAATAAGGCAGTCTCTAGTAGTATTAAAGGATATGATTAAATGTAAACTGACGGTACACGAAAGTCAGAACTTTCAATTACCTACGCGCCAGTATATGGAGTGGTAGAAATATAAATATCAAAGTCTGCAAACAGGCATCTAAAGATGCGATGATATCAAGCTGCATAGGCAAAATAATATGGCGAAACAAGTACATCAGTGTTGTAGGTAAAGTAAGGATTTATAAGACCTGTGTAAGATGCTGCTATCGCGAAATAATATGGCGGAACAAGCGCATCAGTGTGGAAGGTAAAGTAAGGATTTCTAAGATCTACGTAAGACCTACGCTTACATAATTATGCAGCAGAGACGAGAGCTGAAATAGCAAAGATAAAAAATATTGTGCGGACAACGGAATTGAAAACCCTCCGAGCTATGACGTGACCAACAATACTCGACAGAATTAGAAACAATACAATCCGCGAAACATGTGGCATACAGGATGTAGTCAGATGGAGCAAATCCAGACGACATTCTGGCGAAATCACGGCGAAGGAATTCATAGCAACTGAATAGCAAAGTAGGTAATGACCCAAAAAACAAACACAAAAAGACCACCTGGAAGACCACAAAAGATATGGTATGAGAGCTGGACAACGGACACACAAGACAACATCTAAAAGGCAAAATATAAAAACACAGGACATCCTCGTAAATTAAGAAAAAGAAGAAGACGAAGAAGAAGATTATTTACCTATTTTTTTATCAATTGGATTGATGTCGTTCTCAGATGAAACATATTACGTGTATCAATTAAAATATATTTCTGCAACGTATTGGCAATTTTAATAGATACCTCATAATCGCAGTTGAAAATATATTTCAGGTATCGGGTTTACAGGAAATTCTACGAAACCATTTCCTACACGAAAAATGATGTTTATATTTGGTTGTTAGTATAAGTACACCTATCAGCTTGTTGTCGACGTAAGATAATAAAGCAGTTTCCGGTGATCTTGAAAAAAACAGAATTATCTGAGAACTCAACAGTTACTTTAATTAATTATATTGTATTAAGTTTCACAGTTCGCTTAACATAAACGTTTCGTATTACAACAGTTACTAATACGACGTTCATCTAATTGCTTTCTGACAACTTCAGCAAATTGTTATTTGAAATACGGCTTTCATCAAAATTTTTGGTAAAACTTGCATGTATTTGGGATATAACCGTTGTTAATTTATTTGGCATTTGTGAAAACGTGCGTGCAACTTAAGACAAACAATTTTTTCTTCCTCTAAATTAGACAAATAAATCACTTCCGAAATGAAATATCTTGACGCTGATTTTATATTTTGCAAAATGAGCTACAAATAACGCTCCGGTTTTCCAGCAGATCGCGTTAATATTAACCATTAGTACCCACCACAGTAATACTATTTCATAATTATAATTACATAATTTTATAAGTGTGTAACGCCTGTATGACACGGTACACAATTTTGTACCAAATTTTGTTCCGAATTTTATACAATATGTTTTTATAAAATTCTATGTGATGTCATACAGCAAAATTTTTGACAGTTTTCTCACAGATTTCAACGTAATTTGCACCTATTTGCACATGCTCACAGACAGAATTTTGAATTTTGTACAAAATTCTGTTGCGTGTGATACGCGTTATACAGAATTTGTACAAAATGTTGTGAATAAATTCTATGCCATGTCATATAGGCCTAAAGGAAAATACATAAAGATCCTCATGTTATTTCCTAACAAGTAAGTTCTAGGTCAACCTGGTTATACAACGTTGATAACGTACGATAGATGGTGATTAAAAGATTTTGTTTATTTATTTATAACATTTAACGATTCCAAAGCAATAAAAGAGAGTTCTCATTAAGATGGCAAACGCTTAGAATGAATCTAAAATGTTGAAAAAGGTATTTCTGGACAAACAACAGTATCACAAACAAACATTTTTATCAATGTTGGCTGTGGAAACTATTACAAAGCTTCTTAGTCTTTTGCATCTAGTGAAAGTGAGTGTGTGGTAGTACTCTACAGACGTGTTACATATCCAAAAAGCAACAGTTTCCAATGTAAATAAAGAATTGTGCAGATTGTAGAACAATAGCATAAAACAATATACGAGGGCTATTCTCTTTCCGCTGACCCTATCTAGTAGGCTGTGATATTTGGAAACAAAATTTCCTTGACATTTTAACGAAGTTGTTTAGAAGTTTAATTATAGCGAAAGTTGTCGAATATACTTGAAAGTTTTTATATTACAAAATTTTAAAGTAATCCTTTCCCCAAGAAATCATGGAATTGAATAGAAAGCATTATTGAGCTGTGATTTTTTATAACTTTACACGTGGCTTAAGCCGTAAAGAATGTCTTGAGGAAATCAATCGAGTGTTTGGTGACAAGTCGTGTTCCTTAGCTACCGTAGAGCGGTGGTACAATGAATTTCAACGTTGTCGACTTTCCATAAATGACAGTTTTCAAGTTCCTAAGCCAAAAACCGAAAAGAATATTGGTCTTGTACGAAACATGATTGAAGAAGACCGACATGTTACTGCCAGGAGTATTCAAGCAACGTTACAGATTGATGCAAAAACAATTGACACCATTTTACACAAACATTTTACGCTACCTAAGCTTTGTGCCCGTTGGATTCCCTACAATTGGACTCCAGTTTAAAAAGAAATCCGTATGGCATGGTGAAGATCTATACTGGATCGCTTTGACAATGGATCGCCTCATTTGGTGTACAACATCATAACAGGCGATGAAACGTGGGTATACTGATATGCTCGCGATAGCAAGCAACAGTGGGCAGTTTGGGTCTTTTGAAGAACCGATCAGCTCCAACAAAAGTTGTTCGTGAAAAATCCCGAAACAAAAAGATGGTCCCACAATATTTTAGAATTACTGGACATGTTTTCCCTGTAGCACTGGAGGATCGTCGTACTAGTAATGCTGAATGGCACACCACAGTTTGTTTGCCTCAACTTCCCCAAAATGTTCGCGAAAAACGTCCAAGAGGAATGATCATCTTGCATCAAGATAAAGCTCGGGCGCACCCTGCTGTTTGAACGACTGAGTATTCGAATGCCCAAAACATTGAAATAATAGGTCATTCGCTGTATGGTCCAGACCTAACACATAATGATTTCTTTTTTTTCCGCGATTGCCTTCTACATCGGCCGAAGGAGCGATTGACGCAATTAAAAATAAAATAATTAACTTAACGCGGGAAGATTGGCGAAAATGTTTTGAAGATTGGTTTTCACGAATGCAAAAATGCATTAACCGTGGAAGAGAATACTTTTAAAAATTATAAATAAATGTCTTCTTCTTCTTCTTTGTATATGCCAATGGCCTTTTAATTACCTACAATGCAGTAGGTTCTGTGAGCCCTCTTTGCACGTATACAGGGCAGGAGGCTAGCCTAACCTGTCGAACAGAGAGGAGAAGTTCCACTACAAGGTTAACGATTGTCAAAGATGTTTGTAAGACAACCGGGACCGACGGTTTTACGTACCCTCCGAAGCACGGCCGGTTGCATATGCCACTATATTGGTCCACCCATCTTAGAACTGACCGCGCGGATTATGCTGGACTACAAATACCGTTTGACCGGCGGCGTCCGCAGCGCTCCGCTATGCAACCAATAAATAAATGTGTTTTGTCAATAAATTGTGTATTACTTCACTAGGATCATCAGAAAGAAAACAGCCCACGTATTTAGCAAACGTACCTATGTACCTCCAACACATAATAATAATATACAATATACCATTGTGGTTTAAAATAATGTTTATAAATAATTACATTCGTGGAACAAGCGAATTTTGTTAGGTTTAGTGTATACAAACTAAACGAAACATAGAGTCAACCCTATACAGTATATTATATATACTTCAGACAAGGGCCATGTACGTTTCCAAGCACGTCCGTTGCTTCTGATGTGCTATTTCAGTCCATCTATTTTCATTTATAATTCAGTGAATACCAAACGGCGTAAGGAAAACAGCCAAAGTTAAAAGACATACAGTTCCTATTGCGAAACAAAACCAGCTACATAAGTATAATTAGGCAGAAATTCGTGTATAATTAGTTTTATTATAGGTTTCAACAGATTATAATTTGTGTTTCTCATGTGTTGGGGGTTTTTTTTAAACTAACTGTCTCTCACTTTACGCAATGCAGATACATTGAATACTGATATGTTTTCAGACATGAAACGAAAACTTCAATCTAGTGACACATAGAGTCCATTACAGCAGCTTTGATTTCATTAATTGTTAATCCTGAAAGCAGTTGCCTAATATGCACCCAGCCTCTCACATACTTCAAAGACTCACTGTCACCAATTGCAAAAAACAAGAATCTGTAATTGCTGTAGATATTAAATTAATCATTCAGAAATAAATATTGTGTATTGTAGACCTATTAAATAATTGCAATACGTAAATTAGTTAAGTAAACACATACGTTTTGTTTTCCAAAGCTAACTGTATACTCATCATACTGTATTAGTTGACATCAAAAAGGATTGTACATCAAATGGTACTGCGATTATTATATTTAAACCAGAAACCACATAGCACTCTGGCCGATAATTAATGAGAAGTATGTTGTAAACACTGCTGTATTATTGGCATGCCATACGCGCTCCCTTCGCATTATTAAACTGATTTTCACAGCCATCACATCGGCCGGTCGAAATCGATATGGATTTATCTGAATTGTTAGCACTTACGCATACTTAGAACATTGCGACGCAGTCTATTTTATATTACTGCAATTGTGACAGCTGCTGCAATAGTTCGTAACAATTATGAACTGATATTCCATATTGGGTTAAAAAGTATTATTCACGGTAACGTTCGTGGGAACATCATATTTTTTTCATTTGACAGAAAATGCTTCATAAACATAAACAGAAATATCTTAACAGTAATAGACACAGGAAGACAACTCAATGATCAGCCAGTAATCTTCCCGGAAACATATGGTATCATATTACTCTTTTCGAAAGCATGATCTTATATCGCTGATATTTCCTCGCTCTGGTTCTTAATGTCAATTTGGGTGTTGTAGAAAAGTTAATAAATTAGAAATTTGTTAAAAAAATATTAAACTAGATACAAGGTTGTTGTAAACAGTAGCAAATAAGTGATTACAGTATAATATATTTTGTAGCGTGTTAAGTAATACAAATTAAGTCTTGAAAGTAAATCTAAAATTATGCTGTCTTCAGTATAACCAAGAATATCGCTCTTATTTAATGTATTATGTTAACAAATCGATTCAAATGTACTAATGAAACACGGAGGTACAATGAATTTCTAAAATGATTTATGTTTCCAGCGATAATAGTAAAAATCCATCACGTCCACAGTGTTCGTTATGCTAACTCTTTCCACCGCTATTATGACTGTAATTATGTTCTAATTTTAATATACACAAGTGCCTAGTTAATTCATCTTCTTGAAATACACTGTTTTCGATATTCCACACGGAATCTCGCTATATAAGTTCAATTTACCACATTCTGATACGGGAGCTGTCACGGCTATTGATTTTCATTACTAAGTTCATTTCAGGTGAGTTGTTGTATGAAAAACTGTTTGCTTCAACCTTATTTCCGGATATTCCATTACCTAACAGGGGGCAATCTATTTAATATCTATAATAACTAAAGCATAACCGCCTTATGGAGCTGAAATCGAAGTAATACAAATTCGGCGTTAAAGCAAATTTTATTATTTTCCGAAGACAAATTTTTTAATCAAACTACAGGGAGGTATGTATACCATGCTGTTTCCTCATTTCTGTTTGACTCAAGTTTAAAAGAAGCCGCTTGTTAACTTCCATATTTAGTTAATTAATTTCAGTACATCTGCTTTACAATCTGCTGTATAATAACGCATAACATGGTTTGCGAAATTAGGAAATGTAGGTGTCTCCCCTTTGCTGTTTGTTATAGGAATGTTTACACCAGTAGAGTAAATCACATGCTTGCTAGAGGTATCATAGCCCCAGGACAGTCAGTTTCTCGACGCCTCGCAGCTTTTAAAGACAACACTAGGTTTTGATCCGGTACAGAGCAGCCTTAAAGGTTTTGTTTCATAGAATATCACTAATCGTGGATTTTCCTCCACAACAAGATAATTTTACCCACTTTATTGTCTTTCTAAGAATTACGAAGTTCCTATTTGGTGGTTGGGGTGTATAATAATAATAGTATCACAATCAATTATAGCTGAAGACAAGTTTTAGCTAAAGTAATATACGTTGGTGGAATTTGTAGGCTACGCAACGCGGATTATCTGCTAACCTCTTCGTAAAAAAATTAAATAGTGTTGTATTGTAAAATTCTTGCACAGTAGCATACCTACATGTTCACTTCTCTAGAGCGAGACTAAATGAGTCGGGCTATCGAATAAATTTTATTTTTTGCTTTGTAGAAACTAGGCAGTAGAATATTTTCGTCCAATTCGTATTTGTAGTCTCTAGCAGACACCATTTCTATTCCCAGCGTTCTTATACTCTTTCCTGCTTAATGTTAGTAGATCTAAGGCATTTTCAGTAATCTTCAAAGCACTTTCCTTTAAACCCATAAGATACTCCGTTTTGGGGTAGTTTTGACCTAATATGACCAGTATCATCATCACCTGAGTTGCAGACATCCTCAAGTTTATCAATAGGGTCGATGCCGATGTTTTGAGGACACACAATAAGCCCACGTGTTGTGAGGTTATCTTACCCATCCTATAATCCACATCTAGAGAACCCTTTGGCTGTTTCATCTGTATCTGAATAAAGCATCAACGAGATTCTATTATCTCCAACGGGTGTATCTTTTTAACTTATATTGTTGACACTTTTGCCACCTAGTAAAATGTAGTACTTGATCTGTATTCGATGAAATAGATAGCAATGACATTACTTTCGCTTCAGCTTTAATTTTGTCGTTTTTCTGTGAGTTGAAGTTAATGTAACAATTTCATTTTCAATTAAAGTACAGAGCTTGTAGATTGCTTTAATTTCACTTGTCAAACTATGATTTATGAGGAAGTAAAGTAACTACAGTGAATGTATTTTACAGGAAATTATAAAAAATCAAATAAAAACTAAAAACAAATCGATTGGTGTAGGAGCAAACGTTGACGACCATTTGCAACTACAATACTGCATTTGTACTTCATCTTGATGTAGTGTATTATTAAATCAAAACACTGTACGAGTACGTAGTAACAGTATTGTAAAGTTGCTAACACATCACTGACCTGATGTCCAACTAATGTAAAACTGCCCACGTATCAGCCTTCCTACTTTCGGATGATAAATTTCAAAATTTGCCTGGATTTTATGAATTATTTAAGTCTCGTCCATGAAAATTTGTCGTTGTCAGAAATTCAAAATATATTACTTGTTTGGATATGCGGGTCTACGTCGAAGCTGTACGTGATATCATAGAGATGAAATAGTATTTACAGATACTAGAAAAAGACACGCATAGCTATCCCATTCGCTAAATTTGTACATATTATATATGCAGCTTGACATTATTTAAGAAATGCATTGACATTTTTAATATAATACGAGATCAGAGACGGCCAGTTTACTTTACATAAGACAACTTAGAAGAGAAATGTGATCATTACAGCAATTTTGAAATAAATCTTACCCAAGGAATCATTTCTGTTATTTAGATGCATAGACCTAAGAACCAGATTATATGTTTGATAATGCCTCGATCTAAGGAACATTCGATGGTAGCTAAATGCTCATCAGTAGAGTTGGACAAATGCATATTTGCATCTTTTCCTACTGAGCATAACTTGTTATATTTCGTGTATATACGTTTTATAATGTTTAGACCCATAAAAAGTAAATAATTTTTTGCATATTTTGCATATATTACAACTTCACGGCATATGGCATATGCTCATACATATTCTAGCTAAAAAAAACTAAAAAATTATATCTAATTAATTTTTTGGAAGTTAATGTTCCATAATTTCTTAAGGGGAAATATCTTAATATTTCCTAAATATCCGACAACAGAAAGTTCAGGTAAACGCAGATTTAGCTTATAGGACAAAGGCGCTATTAGTTGGGTAGATACTTAGGAATTCAGTGGACATTTTTTTGGAAAATAGTACGTATTTGAGAATTTTCCTGATTCTTAGAAGATATCATCGTTATTGTGTTTTTAGTACTTACCAAAGGGTTTGGTAAGTTTTCAGTTTCTTTTTGCGTCATTTATTTCTTGACTGAGCTGCAAGAATCAACCCGAGATTTGTGAAAATGCCTAACGTTGGTAGTTCAGAAACCGATTTAATTAAGAAGTGGTTGAAGCCGCACGCATGCTTTAAATATGATGGAAGTGTTGTGTTTTGTACCGTTTGTACAAAAGAGGTATGTATTCCGTTTTTTAATTTAATAAAATATTCCACCTATGTAAACATAATAGCAAATTAAAAGATTAAATTCCTATTTGTTAATTGATATTATCATCAGTTCTGGGATTTAAGAATTAAATTAGTTTTATTTAATGTAATATGGCAAAGAAATCGGCAAAGCTCCACTCAATTAGTTGCCATATCCTCTAAGCTCTACTAAATTATTGTACTCAGTTATTGTTGTTACAGATCAATGTTAATATCAAGTTTTAATTAGATCAACACGTAGCTACTGGCCCACATCAAAAAAGAAAAAATAATGCAAGCGAACCACAACTACAATTATTGGTGAATTGTACCCTCCGGCGGGCGCGCTTTTTTGAATTACATGAGCGGGCGCGCCGCGGGATTTATACCGCATTTAGTTCTTCACATTTCTAGCTTGCAACTATCAAAGAAAATATATTTTATGTAGTAAAATAAGACAAATATACAATGCTTAATTACGTACGTACACGTAGACAAGCATGTAAATTGTACACTACACAATAATATGAATAATTTAACAATAAATAAAAGTTACATGACCGGGCGCGCGCTGCGGCAAACACACCGCAAATTCAACCTGATTCGAATCTCACGCCTGTAACAACTGACCGGAAATAGCATATGGCACCCACCAAATCTGTAGGTAGACGGAGCCAATAACATAAAGAAGGAATACCAAGACGCACAATATTACAGGGCTCACCATATCTTAGTTATAACAGTAAAATGAAAATTTGCGGCTTTTTGCCGCAGGCGCGCCCGCCGCCGGAGGGTTAACTAAATCGAAAATTTTAGCAATTTTAATGACGATTTGTGTAAAATGATGATTTCGTGCAACATTCCATTAAATAATTTGGACGTTCCAGAATTTAAATAATTCTTGGAAAAATATACAAAAGAAAATTCGTTTACCGGAGACTAGCTTCCAGAACGCACATTCTAAAATTATAAGAAGAAAATCTTCAAACAATTAGGAACGCTACTTCTAATAATTATATTTGGTGGTGACATAGTCAAACAAACTGCTTATATTAGTTAATTAGTCGCTGCCACAGCCTATGTTAACTTGCTGATAGTCATTTTAGGAAAATTATAATGTAACTAAACTGTTATTTGAGGTAAAAATGGCGAATATATAATTACATTTGAAAGTACTGAACCAGACTTCAGATGTCATTTTGGTAATTTCACCTATACATATTTTAACTGCAACGCAATTTCTAATACTTTTTTTCCATTCATTCATACTACGATAATAAAATAATAAATGTTTGCGTTAAGAGGACGTACACATGCATAAGCTGTTAAGACAAATTCTGAGACTGCTTATTTAACTATAAATACAGTTATGATACTCAGCTGTATAAGGAATATCGCGGAACCTTTAAAACGTATACAACAAATACGGGTCCGCTGAAGCGGATGTCCGCCCACTTGCTCGCCACCGTGTGCTCGCCACCGTAGCCTCTCCACTGTCTGCTCGCTACCGTGTGCTCGCCTCCGTGTGCTCGCCACCGTCTGCTCGCTTAGCGTTTACTCGCAGGTCTCTATGTGCGACAACTGTTTGCTCGCCGCACAGATACTCGACAATTTATTCCTAAAACACAATATTTTCTGTAGTAGTTTAGTCTATACTGTGGGTAATTTCCAAAATCTTACATGCCTCTAAGGTTAAGTCAAAGCAGAGTTGTCCGTTCTTGTATTTGAATTCCTATATGTTTTTTTTGCTTTTGAAGAAATTAATTAGCAATGTACTTGATTTTTGTGTTGTATACATTATTAATTATTTTTTGTTAAGAACTCCTCAAAATATCTTTATAATTTCTTTACTGATATAGAAACAGCATTACCAAAATATTTAATAAGCAGTTGTCTACTCGAACTACTTTCATAAACGAATATTTCCTTAAAATACAAAACCGATTTTAAACTTTGGGGTAGCTTTTTAAGAAACGCGTATCACCAAGTGGGGTACAAACTCTACCCTGATTTTTTACCATATGTTTTTAGCATTTTTTTAATTCAGAACGAAAATATCTACTACAAATAAACAAACAGCAATTGGTTACACAAAATATACTCAAAATAATTTTTTTCTACAGCTGTCAAAAAAACGTGACATTTATGTATCGCTATCAAGTTGCAAAGTTTGTCATTTTTGATTAATGAAAAAAAAATATTTTTTCACAGTGAAAAAATATTTTTTTTCACTATGAACACGAAATTAGATTGTTACCATCGTAACCATATGAACTCAGCGGTAACTTGAAATATCAGAGAATTTTTTGGAAATAATCGAGAAAATAATTATTACTGTTACTTTCTTATTTTTTTGACTGCTGTAGAAAAAAAGTTGTTTGTATTTCGTGCACAATTCGTGTTTTAATGGCGCTTTCGAATGAGTTTTGAGTCTCGACCTAACGGTCTCGACTAAAACTAACATTCTCATGCGCCATTAAAAAACACTCATTTTGCGCACTTAATACAAAAATAACTATTATTATAACTGACAAAATAT
>JABXWE010018953.1:0-10568 GCA_014611495.1 Limonius californicus
TTCTTGTTGCGTTTCTTTCTTCGATGCCTTGATCTTTAATCATGATTATCTTCTTCTTTCATAGTATATATTTGATAACTTGGAAATTGCGGTTTTGCTCTATAATTCTTTCTATACGATCTTCTTGATGTTTCCTAATATCGTCTTTTATTTGCTTTCTTATAGATTTATTTAGTTCCGTAAACTTCATGGTGTCTCTCTTATTTTTTACTTATCAGCTGTTTTTTAGTATCTCTTTGGATTTGTTACTTATCTACGATTGTTTGTGCTTACGTGTGGCAGCAACTTTCGAGCGTGCGTCTTGTACTGCTTTGGTTATTATTGCATTCACCTCGATTAATTACAATTCGTCTGAGTGTATGGCATTGACTTCTGCAAGTTGATTTGCATATTGATTTTTCTTGCTTCTTAGAATTTCTGTAGGTATCTATCTTGTTGCGGGTTGGTCTGAAGTTTCCTATCTGGTTTCATTTTAATTTTTAGTTTTGCTCTTATCAGTCTGTGATCGTTACTAGCAGACACTAAGTTTATAACTGTAACGTCTTGTATTATGTTATTATCTTTTGTCATAATACAGTCAATTTTGCTCTTTATTGTTCCGTTTGGTGCCACTCATGTCCTTTCCTTTGTGGTTTTTTAAATTATCCTGAACAATTTCAAATAAGCAATTACAAAGAAATTTCTCATGCAGTACTTGTTTAATAGTAATTATTAGCACACTATTTGTTATATTGATAAACTTGTTAAATTAAATCAGTGTATTTAATTGGTGAGAAGTTATTGCATTTTTTAAGTTTTTGGTGTATTTTAAAAACCTTCCTCATTTTGGATTGTTGTCCACGCTATAATTTTTATATAGCTATTCATTTCAAATGACTTGTCAAAACAGCTGTAAGAAGCTCAGTTCATCTTAAATAAATAAACTTTAAAACAGAAGAAAGTAAAAAAATATACATGTAGGAACATCCTCTATGCAACACATCTCATTGTAGATAAGCTTATCCTCAGTATGTTAACTAATGTCATTTATTTTCGGTAGTATCACATGCGTTTGCAACATAATTGCATGACTTACAATCCATTAGAATTATTTTCGCTATCAAGAGAATGACGTTGCGTCCATTATGTAAAGCTCTGCAAAAAGTTGCTGAAAATGAACTAAATGAAGTGCCACACCGCGTGCAAGATGATTTAAATCAAATAAAAAAGTGGCTTGCAACAAAACCACATCTAAGTGTCATAAGAGGTATTTGAGAACCGTTTTGGTTCCATTTGATTTAAGTAATATTCTTTAGATGATCAGTGGCTTTTAAACTACATCCGTATGTGCAAGTTCAATTTAGAACGAACGAAAAGCAAGTTAGAATTGTATCATACCAAGAAAATGGAACTTCCAGAATTCTTTGCAAATAGAGATCCACTATTCGTAGAGTATGCAGATGGTAGCATGTGTCGTTTTCTTTCCTAAATTCTGTCTGTTCCATCGTTTGATAAATATCAAACTTATGTGGGTCGGTAATAGTCTAAATTCGACAGATGTCCTTTCTTATATATTTGTATGGTACTGGCATTGTTGCATCGTTTAGGTATTTTGCTATCGAATAAACATTTGTTGGATGACATTCTTAGGTATTTTCTAACTTTTCTTCCTTCTTCTTTGAGAAGTTCTGCTAATATTCCATTTTTATTTCGTTTCATGTCTCTCTTATGCCGTTATATATTTCATCTGCTGAAATTTTTGGTAGGTCTTCTGATTTACATTTGTTATTTTTCTTGTTAGGTTATCTTTAAATCTATGTGGTGGATCGCTTCTAGTGTTATACAGATTTCTGTAGTATTCTTCTGCTTTTTAGAATTCCTGTATCTATCTTGTTGTAGGTTGGTCTGTATTTTTTCCTATCTGGATTCGTTTTAAATTTTACTTTTGCTGTTATCAGTCTGTGATCGCTTTTAGCGTAGACCGAGTTTGTAACTATAACGTCTTGTATTATGTTTTCATCTTTTGTCATAATATAGTCAATTTTGCACTTTACTGTTCCGCTTGGTGCGTCTTATGTCCTTTCCTTTGTGGTTTTTTATATTATCATGAACAATTTCAAATATGCAATTACAAAACAATTTCTCATGTAGTACTTGTTTAATAGCAATTATTAGCACACAGATTTCTAGTATGCTATTCGTTATAATGATAAACTCGTTAAAATAAATCAGTGGATTTAATTGGTGAAAAGTTATTGAATTTTTTTAAGTTTTGGTGCATCTTAAAAACCTTCTTCGTTTTTTGTTGTTGTACACGTTATAATTATTATACTGCTCTTCGTTTCAACTGACTTGTCAAAACAGCTGTAAGAATCTCAGTTGATCTTAAATAAACAAACTATAAAACAGATGAAAGTAAAAAAATATCTCTGTAGGAACATCCTCTATGCAATTCATCTCATGGTAGATAAGCTTATCTTCAATATGTTTACCAATAACGTTTAGTTTCGTTAGTATCACATGTGTTCACAATATAATTGCATGACTTAAATCCATTAGAATTATTTTAGCTTTATGAAGAGAATGACATTGCATCCATTATCTGAAGCTCTACAAAAAGTTGCTGAAAATGAACTAAATGAAGCGCTACATCGCGTTCAAGATGACTTAAATCATATAAAAGAGTGGCTTGCAACAAAAACACAGTGTCATAAGAGGTATTTGAGAACCGTTCTGGTTGCATTTGATTTAAGTAATATTCTTTAGATGATCAGTGGCTTAAACTACATCCGTCGTGCAAGTTCAATTTATAACGAACGAGAAGCAAATTAGAATTGTATCATACCAAGAAAATAGAACTTCCAGAATTCTTTGCAAACAGAGATCCATTGCTGCCGGAAATACAAGAAATACTAAGACGGGGGTGAGCTTGTTAATTTGGTGTGTACAGAGTAATATTTTCTGCTCATTTTAGCATTCTTGTAATTCTTCCAAAAACTACACCTACCGGCCCTAAAATAATTATCATACGAGCAAGCCGTTCTGATCCAGTACTAGTTCCTCTTTCAACTTTTCTAAATTTTTTGATAATGGTCTTCGAAATATTGCTCTCGGAAGAAGACAATGCTGTAATTTCTGGAGTTTGTTTTGTTACAGACCTGGAGGACTGTCCTTTTAAGTACATAACTCAACTATCACCTAATCATCTGAGAAAATTTATTGTTTGTGTAATACGCATATTTCCTATGCGACTCAAGGGTAGCTTTTTCATAAACGGTCCTTCGTCCTTTAAAATCGTTTATAACCTGTTGCGATTCTTACTTTCCGGAAAACTTAAGAATAGGGTAAAAGCTGTAATTATTATTAGGCATTTAAATATACAAATGTCCGTTCACTTTCAGCTTCAGATTTATAGTGATGTAGATGATGTAGACGAATTTATTCCTACATCAATCCTTCCGAAAGAATATGGTGGAGAAGGACCATCATGTGATGAAATAGCTGGTAAGTGTTGTATGTAATTCCAGGAGAAGTGTGTCTCCTGATTGTGTAAATACCACATTTTAATTTTTAGTTCAATGGAAACTTAAAATAGAAAGTTACAGAGACTGGTTTTTGGAAAACACTTCTAAAATAGACAGACAATCAAAGAAGACTCAACAAACAGTAGATACAGAGAGCAATTTCGGAAATTTAGTGATGGATTTGATAGTTGGTACTACGGATGTTACGTGTTATTTTTAGAATTGTAAACTTTACAAATGAAGATAAACTAGTTAAAATTATATTTTGCTTTTGATGGTCACTTTATTGTACAAATAGATATGAACAAACTAATATAAATAAATCTCTGGTAAGCGATGGTTTACTATGCATTAGTAATTCTTTGAAGCAAAATTCAGAAATACATTTTGACTACTGCAATGTTAGTGGAATATCTAGTCGCTAAAATTTAGCAGACAATCCATTTAAAGCGAGTAGGTTTGAATCTCCCTCCCTTAAACGCTGTGTGCCTTTACAAGAGTGATGGGAGGAGCTTTCCCTGAAAATGTAGCATGTTCATCTTTCTTCTAAAATTGCTTTGCAGATAACTCAACATAAAAGAAAGTAAACTAAGAGGAATTTATTCAGTTTTCAATCGTTACGTTGATAAACCAGATAATATACATTCGCGTTCGGATTGATAGTATTATTAGAAAAGTGGTGACACTACTTGAATCCGGTTGTTTATTTTAACAAAACGTACTGAGTATGGGGTTATTCCTGCTGTTGCCGATAAAACTTTAAAATCCGTTGAAATATTTCAATTACCTTATCTGGCCTTCCTTTGAAAACCATAGATAAAAGCATGTCACTTGAATAGTTATGATATCAAACATGATTCGGATTACCTAAAATTAGAAAATGTTACTTAGCAAACCTGAACTCTTTCTCTAGCTACCAACAACACTGCCTTTTTTACCATTGGTGAGTCTTCTTAACACTCTGCTAGCCATTGTTTTACCATCACATTTCGAGAAGCTCTTGCCTGCCCGGCCTCTCGTTCAAACCCTTATAATTCTTCTCAGATGTTATCGAGAGCTTGTAGAAGCTACTTATACTTCTGCAAATATTTATTTAATGAGGGTACATTTAAGTAATATTCACAGTAGACAGTAGTAGTAGTAAGTAATGAGAGCACCGCTATCCACTCTCGTTTGTCATAATCGGCCTGTTTAGCTATTGGTGCGTGCTTTTTTTCTCTCCTAGACCGTAGATCTAAAACCATTCCCCGATCCGTCACCTGGGGATGCGCCCTTTAGGGGTTACAGGTTCCCCTTAGGGGATAGCAAGAAGGAAATCATAATGGCTGAGTAACATAAGACAATGATTGGGATGAATACCCAGCAACTGTTTGTATTAGGCAAAAATAGAGTATTTGCTACTATAGTCGCCAATCCTTAGAGAAGCGGCACTATGAGAAGAGAAGACGTTCAACCGTTCTATTTTGCTTGGCTGTGCCTACTATTGTTAAATCTGGTTATTCTGAAGCGGTTTATATAGCTGTGAAATTGAAATAGTGCATATAAGAGTGTCAGCTTGAAAAATAGGCGTATTTAAAAGACATAGACAGAGTATTTAGTATGCAACCAACAACAAATAGATGTATATGTTCAAAATCAGCTGCGTTTGCTTTCTAATTATGGACACCCAGAATAAAAATATTTTAACTGCACATTTAGAAGAAGTTCAGCGACCCATAAGAAGATGTTCTTCTATTAATTATTCCCAATGAATGCTTTAGAAATAAAAAATACGGTGTGTTAATTATTAACAAACAATTAATATGCTATTAAATATTTAAAATCTTAAACACAATATTTAATTTCTTCTGAGCTATAGGGAATCTTTATGGAATCCTCAGAATTGTACAAATAAAGCAATGTTACGAACGTAGATACAGTAAGTCCAATTAAAATGCTAAATATTAATTAACTGTAATAAATATTTTTGTTGATTTTTCAATATCATACTTTACGATAGGAAAATTATTAAGTAACATTGATTCATGAGTATAAAGTCTGCTGATTTTTAGTGATAAGGAAATTTGAATAATTACAGCAGCCTATTAGCACTTACACAGGAAGATAAAATTGTTCTTGATTGGCATTAGCGAATATAGTATTAATGAACAGATGCTCGTGAGTGTTATATAGACTTTGTACACCCAAGTTTATCTCCGCAATTACATCTGCATGTGTCGCGAATACAACTTTTTAAATATAAGATATTAGTTGACGTAGTATATTAAAAAATTGACCACGCATTATTATTAAAAGTTAAAACAGTGTTGCGCCCTTAGAATAAATCAATACGATTGAATGAACATAAAGAACTGCAGTGAGGCAGGTGGTTTTGGAAACAATACGTAATTAGCTAACATACGATTAATAATAAATGTAAACGTTTAGTTTGGCTGAAGGTAAAAAAACAATTTTTTTCTGAAAATTCAGGAATCTTATTATTATTTTTATTATATCAGGGATTGGGCTCCTTTTACATCTGCTATTTTATGTTTTACAAGAATAAATAAAAAAACAACACAATCTTTATAATTAATGACAGTGGTTATAAGAACTATAATGTAAGAAGCGGTACAAAGTAATGTGTATTGGAAGTCATAGTAGCCTACAATTATTTCTATACACTCAGTGCAATCTAAAACTGTGGTATAATTATTATTGCTTCAATACGATCATTACTATATAGCTCTTTGTTTTTACATACTGCTTTAAATAGTCGCAAAATTTCAAAAATTGTTGTAATCAAGCGCTGCTTTTTGAATAGTAGCAATAATAGAGCAAATACACTTTGCAGGAACACTCTGTATGCGTTATTGTGTGCGTAGACACGTTTTATTATCGACGCGCGTAGTCTACAATGTTAGGTAATCACTTGTTTTAAAAGAACCTATTTACTTTAAAAAATCGTTCTTTACAATTTAATTCCTTAATTGAACATATTTCCGTTAACAACTTAAGGTATTTTAACTGTGTATTTGCAATATTACGTTTAGTTTGCTCAATAATATTTGCCATTACACTGAGAACAGCCAGTTTCCTGAATCCCATACTTTTCCAAAATTTTCATTCTATTATTCGAGGTTTCCCATATTTTTATTATTTCCTTTAAAGTGATTTGAAAAGTCGTGGAATTACGGATAATCAAAAAAGGATTTTTATTAAGTAAACTGTGCGACACAAACTAATTTTCAAACCACATATATGAATCTATACATTTTCAACCTCTTGTGAAATATGGAAATAACAATATATACAATGCTGTCGGTATTATTACATATTCGCAAAACAAAATTAGCTTCACGGAGGATAAGGGTAAAGTAGTCAATACAGTCAGCAATTTGGAGTTAAACGGTATTTGCATGATTTTATGGTACCATCCTAGAGTGAACATTGTTACGGGCCAGACGAGCTTTTTCATCGACCCGCAACCGTATAGGTGGAACAACGCTTGCAGCTTATCTCAGAGGAGTAGGGGGAGCTCACGAAAATCGCTGACAGGAGGAAATGTTTCTAGTTGTGTACAGGGGATGTCGAAATGAACGGGCGCCACCTTTCAAGTCACAGCTGATTGCAGGTTCTCGTGGAAGGCCGAGAAACCAGCAGCTTACGGGAATCGACTCACCTTTATTGTGCCTGCCTCGTGTTTAGAAAGCTTGCAAAATTCATGCACACACAAATACAAAGTATTGAAAAATAAAAGAGGCAGTAAATTTTAAAACGCATAGGATAATTAAACTATTGGAAATGACATAATACAAAAAGACGGCAAATTGTGATTTTATGCTTCAGTATTACAAACAATTAATTTGAACGTTCAAGAGGAACTCGCCCGCCCCTGGCGTACGGTATTTAAGTCTTTCAACAAATCTACGAGACCAGTGGCGTCGGAGTTTACAAGAACAACAAAATATATATAATTTTACAATTAGTAGTACAAAAAAAGAAATGACAATCGGCGACTGAAGGCCGCGTCTTGTCGCATTAACAAAGAAAGGTTCAATCACTTAAAATTTTGCAAGTTAATGCGTAAAAGGTTTTTCCACGACACAGAAAAACTAGTTCCTTTATATTGACTTCCGGCGAATGGAGTAGGGAGAGAGGCAGACACAATTTCGAGGTGTTCTCCAGATGCAGGTACGGTCTGGGGTATTTTCAGGTCCGGGAAAAAAGTAGGCGACGTTCCTCGGGAGACATTGGAACGAAATAATTGCTGCACAACGTAGTTCGTCGCAGCAACGGCACATGTACAGGAACAACAAACGGGTTCTATAACAATCCGCCAAAGGCGATAGGCAAATTTGGAATGAATTGCCTTTCCAAGGTTTAAAATTCCAGCGTGTTTCTTTAAAATCAGACACTTGTCGATATTCTATTCACTCCAGGGTGATAACAGCGACATGAAACTACACGCGATGGATACCCATCGAAAACATAAGCCGCCCCTGCAGTACCTGATTTATTAACGGTCCCTGCAGATGGAATTGGTAGACCGGAGTCGAAGGTGGAAGACCGGCTTGGTCGGAGAAGATATTAAGTCCAACTGAAGAACCAAACGCAACGCGAATCTCAATTCCCCAAAAAGATTATACCACATTGCGAAATATGGTGAAATAATTCTGGAACGAAAATAACACGTGCGACTTCCGAGGGTCAACATTTCCGAGAATTGTTTTTGATCGTCAAATGTAGCCTACAAAAGGAACTTTCAAAGGCTTTACAAAAATGGCCTTTTGTAACTCACCTTAAAAAAAAATAATATAGCGATTGACTTAAGAATTGCAATTAAAATAGTATTTTAATTCCTATGAAGCGGCAATTAGAATATTGCTCTAATCCAGATGGAGCGGCACAATCAGATGAACATAACAACATGAAGAAAGTTGCCCATTATCATCAAATCGTTGAGATGCTGTAACTCTCAATACACAGCTAGTGCCGTCGCTAGAACAAATAAAACCATTGAAATAAGCATAGTCCAAAGCACAGACTGAAATGTTAAAGTTACTTTTGTAACAGACTACTGGACGTATACTCAAAGTACAGTAGATCACTAAGCAGAGACAAATGGCCTGATGTACATGTAATAGATGTAATTCAAATATGTATTCAAATCACATGAAAAAATAACAGCACCCACAAACTACCAACACCTACAAAGCTCTATATCAAACTCAATAGCAAAACAGAAAAATATGTCGATGGTCGTTTTGCCAAATAAACTGCAAATATGGTCGTAGTTGTTATACAAGGCACACAAAACAGTATATAACAGTCGTATGAAATCCCATGAAATGATGTCCGTCTCAAAAATAGGGTATTGAAAAATACAAAAAAAAACCGCCAAAAAGAATAATCAAGGAAATAAGAAAAAAAAAGAACTAGAATACCATGACTATCAATTAGACACTAAAAGTTTCAGTCCAATATACCACTTAACACCTACAGCGATTTTTTTACAAATCTTCTACCTTGTGGTCTGTGATACCGCCGAATTAAAATACTCAACAAAAAAATAGTGAACAAATTGATTTTGTTAATCCAAGCAATTAATTAGTTGGGCAATCATTAATTAAACTAAAAATACATAATAAATAAAACATAAATTTAAAATTATCTCAAAAAATAGTCGAAGAATCAAAATTTTTGATTTTTTGGTATCTATTCATTGTCTACGCATTCTTCGCACATCTTCTTCGCGCACTGGAGACAAATAATTGGTCGAGACCGTCTTATACATACGTTTCTTTTCCAGACGCTCCTTATGTACCTCGTTTAATCGCTGCGGTGCAGGTATTTGTAATACTCGGCGAGTATGACTAAGTTCTCTGGACAGTTTTTATCTTTCTCTCTTTATTTTGGTTAGAGGCGGTTTAAGACGTTTTGCTAACGTTCCGTTGCGGTGTTATAATCACTGTGAGTTAAAGTCTTCGTCGACGTTGTCGTCACTGTCGTCATTGTCTTTAATTTCGAAATCTTCATTACAGACATCAACAAACATATTTTCAGCCCATTGGGCAAATCTCGGATCATCCGCATCCATCTTAGAAGGCACTGTACGATCAGCTATTTTCGAAATTACTAGTTTAATGAGAGAAAAAAATATATATTGTCCATTATTACTAAGAGCAAAGTAGTAACTCAGTCACTGCAGTGCGGTCTCAGAAACCGCTGTTGAGCTATTATTACGAATTACAAAACATCACCCACAGTCCCACATCTTGAACTACATTAGGTATACTCTCTCTCTCTCTCTCTCTCACTCTCAGAGGTTTACCTGCCTACCGGATTCGCGCATATATCAAGAGATCTAAAACAAGCTGACCCCCAGCGGGCTGTGGAATGAAAAGTCACGTCTTTACTAGACTGAAGGAATGTATATGATGTCAGATAAATTAAGTATCTTTTTTTGATACGAATCTGACAGATTGTTAAAAAGATTTTTAATATATTTCAAAGAGCGTTCATTATTGAATCTTACTTTCGGAACGGCTTTCAAGTTGACGGATTTTATGCTTTGGTTAAGAATTTGGTCATCAATTTTCGAGAAACTGGAAGTGTTGGAAGGAAAGAAAGTCTGGTAGGCCGAAGAAGATAGTACCTGTTTTAATTGAAACTGTAAGGCAACGAATTGACGAGGCTCCAAAAACAGCAATAATTAGACATTTATGCCAGCAAGTTGATGATTTAAGTTACGGTACATGCCACAGAATATTGAGACAAGCTTTGCATCTGTATCCTTACTGATTTATTTCCGTTCAGGAGCTTTTAAAACAGGATTATCCAAAAAGAGTTCAGTTTTGTCGTTGGTTTTTGATAATCTCAATGATGAGCAGTCAAATTTAACCTTTTTTACCGACGAAGCCTGGTTTTACCTTAATGGGTATGCTAATTCACAGAACATGCGGATTTGGAGTAGCCAGAATCCACACATTACAATTAAAGCTCCCCTTCATCCACAGAAAATAGGAGTCTGGGTTGGAATGAGTCGTCGTAGGTTAGTTGGGCCAATATTTTTCGAAGGCACGC